>MU767759.1:22398-88351 GCA_026770625.1 Nicotiana glauca
GAATAAGGTATTAGGTGGTATTGGTGCTTTTGGTTGGAGTCCCGGGGGTCCCGGGATGATTTCAGATGCTCAACGAGCAAAGTTTGGAGTTAGAAGGAAAATTTGCGGCATGGCTTCTGGTATTTTCGCTTCTGCGGTTTTGGAGCCGCAGAAGCGGAGCCGCATAAGCGGCTACTTCACCGCATAAGCGGATTTGGCACCACCTCAGGAGAACCGCAGAAGCGGTATCTTTTCCGCATAAGCGGAACCGCAAATGCGGTTATTAGTCCGCAAAAACGGACCCTAGCCTTTTTAGTTGAACCGCAAAAGCGGTTATTCCTACCGCAAAAGCGGGACCGCTTCCCGCAAAAGCGGAAATCACTGGTCTGAAAAAGGGAAAATTCGAGGGTTTATTTCAAAGTTAGAAAAATCAATTGAGGGCTCGGGAGAAGGCGATTTTGAGTGGATTTTGAAGAGAAGATCATTGGGTAACGTTGCTTTGATCCTTTCTAGTTATATTCCATCATTTCTTAGCTAAATCAACCATTAGAATTCAAATTCAAGGTCTAAAATTGGGAAAAATGGGTGAAACTTCTTAGACTTAATTTTGTAATTTTAAGTGGGCATTTGACCTCCGATTTGGGAGATTTTTATATGGTTAGACTCGTGGGAGTACGAGGGTTCTAAAAATGTGAAAATTATTCGATTCCAAGACGTTGGATGGAGGGGCATTTTGGTCATTTAACCTATTTTCGTGCCCTAGCTTTAATTTTAATAGTGGAATTAGTTGTTTACAATATTATTTACGATATGTAATTGTATTGACTAGATTTGGGCCATTTGGAGTCGGATACTCGTTGCAAAGGCATCGTTCCTTAGTTGATTTGGCACCGGTTTGAGGTAAGTGGCTTGCCTAAACTTGTGTGGGGGACTTCGTCCCTTAGGATGTGATAATTGGTAATTGGATGACTTGTACGTGAGGTGACGAGCGCGTACTTGAGCTAATTGTTGAAATCCGAATTTTTACTTAAATACTTGAACTGGATTTTCTTTCATATTTGCTTTAGCCTACTTGCTATTATAGCCTGTGCTAGTGTAGAAGAGCATGTCTAATTGATCCAAATTGCCTAATTATTTAAATTGCCTTAACTGTGATTACGTGGAGCATGTTAGGCCAGTATTATTTGTTGCCTTGTATCTTTGTACTTCAATTTTCTGAATATTTCTCCGATTTTGGCTGCGCATTTATATTGAGACTACGGATGTGGGATTTCGGGAGCTCCCCCCTTGTTTGTTTACTTTGGGACTACGGGTTCGATTCCCGGGAGATCCCCCTACACTTTTATTTTGGGACTACGGGACGGTATCCCGGGAGATCCCCCAGTACTTTTATTTTGGGACTATGGGACGGTATCCCGGGAGATTCCCTGCACACTGATGATTGGACTACGGGACGGTATCCCGGGAGATCCTTTGATATTGATATGAGAATTTGACGACGGGACAGTATCCCGAGAGATCCATTGGACAGTTGAGGAAAGGGCTACAGGACGGTATCCTGGGAGACCCTCATTGGCATTCTTGTTGCAATTTAGTTGTGTTTACTCTACGTTTTCTGTTCTGTCTTTGTAGTATTACTATTTTATTGAGCTGTCTTATTACACTGCTGCGTTCATTAGTTTCGGCGGATTTCTACATTGTTAATATTTTGCTGCTATATTATTTTTGCCTCAGTAGGGCCCTGACCTTTCCTCGTCACTACCCAACCGAGGTTAGTCTTGGCACTTACTGAGTACCGATGTGGTGTACTCACGCCTCTTCTGCGCATGTTTTCATGTACAGATCCAGGTACCTCTACGCAGGCGCATTATCAGTAGCTGCAGGGAGCATTTCGGAGACTTGAGGTATATCTGCTGCGTCCGCAGACCGGAGAGTCTCCCTCTCACTCTACCCTTTAGTTAGCTAGATGTTATTCTGTTCTTCCTTGTTATAGACTTCCTGGGTGATTAGAGCAGTGTTATATTTCTTAGCCTGTGTTGCCCGTGGGTTTCCGGATCTTGGGGATGGTTTCAGAATTTAAAGTATTAAAGTGTATGTGCCAGGCGACGACTGTATACATTACTCATGTTATTTAGCTTTTGATTACAAATTTCGCAAATGTTGTTACTTCCGCAATGTGTTAGGCTTACCTGATCATGAAGACTGGGTGCCGTCATGACGTGTTCACAATTGGTGAACTAGGGTCGTGACAATAGATATGTGCAAAGTTTGATATTGTTTTCCAATCAGGCCCAAACCATGGGCCTATTCAATATAAGTCTGAGCTGAGCCATTTGGGCTTAGGCATTTGGACTTCACGAGTTGACCTAACAGAATTTAATTCTTCGAATGCCAATCTTTGTTCAATATAGTTTGAGTTTTAATTTGTTAGAGTTAATTTCCAAGTAAGTTTTTTGTATCAATTTTCCACGAGAACATTTGAATTTAATTGAATCTTCATTAATAAGTTTTTAGCGCTGGGCTATTTGGAAATTAAGCCCAACATGGGCTGTACATTTTTAGAAATTGTATTTGTAATCCAGGATTTCTGACTTCTGAGCCATTTGTGAGCCCAAATTTCATCTCTCAAAGTTGATTCAGTAGCAAGCTGCTTCCGACCCATTTCCCCTTTGGCCCAAAATATTTTTAAGACCTCTTCATAATTATTCAGCCTTGGTGAAGCTAAAATTAGTCTCCAATAGGAATATCTTAGGTGACTTCAATAAGTTCTTCTAAAAACAAAACATTTGAGGCGTGCCATGTTTTAAAACCTCTAAGCTCATGGCCCTCTCATTAGTTAACACAACTTGAAGTAATTAATTCTTTAAATATCGTAGTTTTCTTTAGGCCCAATTTAGATTAGTATTGCGATTATGTAAACGTTCGCGTAACATGATTGTAAATTAAATTCTTAAAAGACTTGAGGTATGCGTTCACGCAACTTCAACAAAATTTTCTTAATAAATCAACAAAAACGTTATTAATCGTGGACACGTTCACGTAACATGGTTTTGACGCGCCAAAAAAAAAGAGAGTATACGTACGCGTAACTCAATTCTTTAATTACGAAATAATAAAGTGATTAAAAGAGGTAAAAAGATAATTGCACATAGGTCTTAAAAATGAGTAGTTAAACAATTAAGCCAAGTATAAATTGCTAAGTGACCGTGCTAGAACCACGGAACCCGGGAATGCCTAACACCTTCTCCCGGGTTAACAGAATTCCTTATCTAGAATTTCTGATTCGCAGATTTCAAAAGGAAAGTCGAAATTTCCCCGATTTGGGATTTAAAATAAACCGGTGATTTGAGACACCAATTAAATTATCTTAAGTGGCGACTCTAAAAATAATTAAATTAATTCCCTTTCGAATATTGTCACTTTAATTGGAAAAACTCCCTTATATACTACTTTCAGGTGTGTAAAATAGGAGGTGTGACACTTGTTAGATGGATATGAAAATTATAATCCCATCTCCAACCGAGACCACTAGACCGAGTCATCCATTTAAACATTCGTGCAAAAAATTACTAAAATTTTAAATTTAGGAAAAACTTTAATTGCTCAAGAGAAATATGCACATGACAACCTTGCAATAAACAATTGAGGAGGAAGATAAATGAGTTAAACAAAGGAAGAGGACGAAAAAAAATAATGAAGAGTAGCATTCGTTAACTAATTGGTGATCTTTATTTTAGTGAAAAAAATTATGGACTAATTTGATATTTGAAGTTGTTTTTTTATATTAAAAAGTTATAGTAGTTAGTGAATCAATCTATATATCACTATTTGTGTTTTTCTTCATATAAAAAGCAACTTGTGCCGGCATAGCGCATGCATTCAAATTTTTAGTTTCATAGTCTTGTCATCTTCATTTTAATCCATTTTTTCTAATACTTTTATTTTTATTAGTTGTCACAAATTATCTACCTATATTTATATATGAACACAATTATTCAAATGAAAAAATATCAACTCAATCTATACTACAGGTATACGTTAATTCTTTGTTATAATTTGTTTAGCTAAATATTAAGGGTGTGTCGCAAATAAACTTATCATACATTAATGTTGGTATTAGCTTGTATTGTTCTTAAATATTATCAAAAGGTGTATATGATAGATCCATTGATTATTTACAAGAACTTTTACTATATACCTTTATGTATAATTAACTTAATATACACGTGTAACGCATGTGTCGAGAGATTAGTATTTTTAAATATGGGTTCATATCTACTATTTTGATAATTTTATTAATTTTTTATGTATAAATTTTTACTCCGCATCGAACGTTATGGTTCTAGTGAACCCGTAGCATATGCACTACATTCGTCCCTGATGACAAGTTCAAACAAATAGAATGTTATTACAAATAGTATATGTGTAAATATTTTAAGCAGCATCAGTAGTAGGGGTGTATATAGGTCGGGTTGGTTCGGAATTTTCAATTACCAAACCAAATCATTAGTGTCGGATTTTTAAATCTATAAACCAAACCAAACCAACGAAGTCGGGTTTTTCAATCTCGGGTTTTCTCGGGTTTTTCGATTTTTTTCGGGTTTTGGGTATTTTTTGCCCGATAAGTCTTCATACCACAAATATATAACTTGTGCTCCATATATTTCTCTAGTCCTACAAGGATACAACTATATAATGTATTTTTCAAGAAAATAATTAATACAATAATATGAGATGAATCATAGCATTGTACTAAAATATTCAATAACAAAAATACTAAAATCCATAAAAAAAAATATTACTAAATAATAAGCCATAATAAATATTAACATAATCTAAAAGTACTATATAAGTCATGCTAAAATAAGTATACAGCTATAAGTATATTAGTTACACAACTAAGCACTAAAGAAAAAGATAAACTAAGTTATGCATTTTCAATATAAACAATGCAAAACTAAAAAATAGATATCCACACTATTGTCATTTCTAGTGTTGAATTGAATTTTCTTAGTTAGCATTAGTATTGATGTGAAGTTTATTTGAATTACTACCTTTATGAACTATAAAATTTATTGGACCATTCAAGAATATTAATTCCAAACTTGAAATAATATATTTAAAGATAAAACTGTGAAAAAGTTTAAGAAATATTTATGAATTGTATTAAAATATATATTTATATGTATAAAATATTTGTAAAAATTGAATAAATGTAATATCGGGTTGGTTTGGTTTCGGTTAGATTTTTTTTTAGTTAAAATCAAACCAAATCAATTATGGTCGGGTTATTTTTTCCAACATCAAACCAAATCAAACCAACTCATGATCGGGTTTTTTTTCCGGTTGAACTCGGATTAGCGGTTTGGTGCGATTTATCGGTTTTCTTTGTACACCTCTAGTCAATAGTTATATATCTGATGAGAAATGTATCGAAGCAACACGGGAATTGTAGCCTCAGGCGCGCTCAAATGCGGAAGATGACCTTCAATATTTGAGATGATCTCCACAATAGACTTGCCCCCCAGATTTCGGTGTAAATATTCGGCAACTGCCACCGGCACCGCCACGTCCATTGAACTCTGAATGATATGGCAAGTCACAGAACACGGGACAGAAAATGCTTTGGTCGAACGTGAAAACGGTGTGGAGAACGCTCAGTGCTATGTCAGGTCTCATGTTGAACAGTGTCCTGCTGAATTCTTATATTGCCACTGCATCCATGTCACCTCCCACCACTAATGGCGCAAACCCAGGGATCCATGCCTTGTAGTTCGACTCCATCGCTTGGCACAATTGCTCGATATCTTTATCACGATCCGGATTTTCCATCACCCTCGAGAGTTGTGATGGTGCCTACTCGTAGAAGTTAGGCAAGTCAAATTCAATTACTTTTCGCTTACTCTGTAGCCTCTGGGGATAAATACAGACGTCTCCGTACCGATCCCTCAGACTCTACCAAGTTTGTCCGTGAGTTGTGAGACCTATGTAACCTAGTGCTCTGATACCAACTTGTCACGACCCGGATTTTCCACCATCGGGAGTCGTAATGGCGCGTACTCGTAGAAGCTAGGAAAGCAAAATTCAATTACTTTTTGCTTACAACATAATTTTCCCTTTTTATCAATTTATGGCAACAATATAAAGCAACGAAATTAAATAATGGCGGAAATCTTTATTATAGAAACTGAATCACAGCGGGGAATAGTCAATATAAGCCTCTACCTAAGCCTGGTGTCACAATACTCACGAACTGCTAAAAAATACTAAATACAAAGTCTGAAAGAAAAATACTATAAGTTGTTTGTCTCGAAGACAATGAGGCAACAGGCTAAAAAGAGAGAATAAGGGAGACGCCGGGCCTGCGGACGTCTGCAAGGCTACCTCGGGTCTCGCTTGACTAAAGGCCTGCCCCCGTACTAATGCTGCTGTTGCTTGAAACCTAGACCTGTGCAAATAGCACAGAGTGTAGCATCAGCACAACCGACCCCATGTGCTGGTAAGTGTCTAGCCTAACCCCGGCGAGGTAGTGACGAGGCTAGGACCAGATTTCAGATAATCCTGTGCAGATGTATATACAAGTACAACGGAAAAGTAGCAGGAACATAATAATTTTAACCGGGGAAGGGAGCATGCTTCAGGGATAATAGATAGAAACAAAATATCAGGAATAATAGTACGTACATCTACAGTTTAACTTCTAACAATAATGAAAAGACAAGGCAACCTTCATATTTCACTCATCTAGTTGCAGGCGTGCAACCCGATCCCATTTCTCAATATCTCGTGGTAGGCGTACCACCCGCTCCCATTTCAATATCACTCGTGGTAGGCGTACCACTCGCTCCCATTTCAATATCACTCGTGGTAGGCGTACCACTCGCTCCCATTTCAATATATCATGTGTGGTAAGCGTACCACTCGCTCCCATTTCAATATATTATGTGTGGTAGGCGTACCACTCGCCCCCATTTAACTATCACTCGTGACAGGCGTACCACCCGCTCCCATTTCATTTTCAACACAATACACAATACAATCCCGGCAAGGGAACAATCAAATTAATACTCTTCTCGGTAAGGGAACAATAACAACCAGTCAAACATCCCGACAAGGGAGAGTCAGCTATAACCAATCCTATTCAACTTCTTCTTGGCACAACTAATATCAATATTCAGTCACAACTTTCATAGGATCAACCAAGGGTACACAATTAGCAAAATTAAGACTAACGGCTGTCACACCTCCTTTTCCCGCTTTACTTTCATCCGGCTTTTACTACACCTCGGGGAGGGATATAGTAAAGAAAGGAGTTTTTCCAATTTAAGGACAATCGAAACGGTATTCGTTTTTAATTAAGATTCAGAGCCGCCACTTGAGAGATTTATAGTGTCCCAAGTCACCGGTTTGAATCCCGAATCGAGGAAGGGTTTGACTCCGTTTAACAGTCGCGAACCAGAAATCCGGGTAAGGAATTCTGTTAACCCGGGAGAAGGTGTTAGGCACTCCCGAATTCCGTGGTTCTAGCACGGTCGCTCAACTGCTATATTTGGCTAAAATTTGATTTTTATACATGTTACCCTATTTATGTAATTTTAGAATTAATTACTGTTTTTTGTCAATTATTATTTTTATTTAGGAAAATGAACGTCGTTTAAGAACGTATTTTCGGATCACGTCACATGAAATACACCCGGATTCTCGACACATTCTTATTCAACGTTTTTGGATTTGGATTTGGGTTGCATGAAATGCACACCCGTATTTAGGAAGGTAATTTTATTTAAAGCGCGCCTAAAGCGACTAACGTGTTGTTATATTTTGGGAAGGCCGTAAAATTCGCTAAACGGCCTATCCCGAATACTAAGTATTTTTAATAATTAATTAATGAGGGCCCTGCAATTGTATATTTGATTTGGCGAGGCTCGTCTCATTTTTATTATTTTAAAGGGTAAGCCTAAGAACAACTATATTTTCTATTTTTGTTTTCCTTGTTTCTAGGAAAAGACAAATCCTAATTAGTCAATTTTATCAATTGCTATTATCTAATACGACCAAAGAATTGGGATCCCGCATTCAAGTCCATACTTGAACAAGAGGAAAAACCTCTTAACTCAAGCATGCTACTTAACAAGGAAGCCCAAATCTAGGTTATGAATTTAATTCCGCAATTTTAATACATATCCTACTCTTCAGTATTTTGGGGCTGGAAAATTAGCCCAGGAACACGACTAATTTGTGAAAGGATGCCTTGCTAGGTCCAAAGCGTGCTAATTCCTCACCTATAGTTGGGCCCAAACCTTATTCAGGCAAGGATCTGAAGTTTGGTATATATGGTCATGAACAAATATTGATTCCTAAGTGAATTTTTAATTACTGATTGTAGGCCACAACTATTTAAATTCCAAGCACTGGCTCTAATCGAATGACCCAGACCTTAACTACCATATGAATGGCCAACTCACACAATCAAGCCCTAACGTATTGAGTTTAGAATCTCAAACACAAGGCCAAATTAAGTTTTCTCACATATTATATAAATCTTATATATGGCCTTAGCTTGCACATGAAGAAATTAGCTATTCAACGTAACTGAAACAAAAAAAATTCAATCTTATAGCAATAAGAATATGTATTCTTTTTTTTTTAAATCCAATTTCCAGTCAAACGGGATCAATTTAATTTTATTGAATACGATGACACGGCTGAATCTATTAACACGATTACTAACATTCTAATGATTTCGGATCCAATTTCCAATTCATAACATTCTCTCACAGCAGAATCAGATTTAAACAAAGTTATTTTATACCAAGGATACTAAATAAGTGAGCAATCATAAGTCTAATGNTAAATATGTGAACCGATAAGTACAAGAACAAGTTAAATATAAAGCTGCCAAAAGTGATTCATCATCTATTTATCCTTCCAGACATATTTGTGATTCAATTCTTCATACAATGCTTGAATTCAAGGAATACCTAAAATTAAGGCATGATAAGGCAAAAGAAACTGGCCAGCCGCAACAGGACAATAACAGGTAGCAAAATCACATCCAAAAACCCAGGGATATACAGCAGAGATATAGCACCAAAATGACTTCAAAATAGCACAATTGAAGCCGAAAATCCACTCGAAATTAATCCTAATATATTGCTGGAGCTTCAACTAATGAGAA
Organism: Nicotiana glauca; assembly: GCA_026770625.1. Taxonomy (NCBI): domain Eukaryota; kingdom Viridiplantae; phylum Streptophyta; class Magnoliopsida; order Solanales; family Solanaceae; genus Nicotiana; species Nicotiana glauca. The sequence goes on from MU767759.1 coordinate 31,556, forward strand.
CAGAGCTAGGAAACCAACGAACCAAGGGCTAAAGTGGCAATTCACCTAAACTTCTAATGGAAAAAGTAATTTTTAATTTTCTACTGATTTTTGTAATGTTTTTTGAATTTTTGGAAGGAATTTAGATCTAGAAGAAGAAGTTAAGATCTGAAATTCTAATTTCAGATTTGAAACTTGACAGATATTTTTTGGAGGAATTTTGGGGTGCAAAAACTTATGATTTAAGGCAGAAACTGCCTATTTATAGAATTAAAATTGGAGGAAAATTCAATTTTTAGTATTTTCAGATTAGTCCCCTTTTTTCTGACTTGTTAAACAAGTTACTACAACTTTTTTTTATTTAAACTTACACTAAAACCCATTCTAGAAGGTTCTAGTTTCATCTATCATGTTCCTATTCCTTTGAAATTCCTATTCTACCCTCACTTGCATTCTAAAATTACCAATTTTGATTAAACTACCCTTTTTCATTATCCAAATTGCCCTTGAGGTTGCCTAAAATTACTACCAGCCTATTATGATATTCTAAAAGTGCCCTCCCTTCCTTTGATCAATTACTGCTAACCCTTACCCCTTTTCTTATTCTTTATTTTTATTACTATAGACTAATTATGGTTACTAATTAAAATTTAAAAAAAAAACAGCTATAACCAATCATGATTAGCAATTACTAGATACTAAAATCACTGAACAAACAAAAATTGAAACTAAATTATTACTAATCACCAAACGTGATAGAAGTATTTATCAAAATCAACAAAACGAACAGATTCTAGATTTAGAAATTCAATAAACCTAATCAGTCAACTTGTAAATAATCGATCAAACAGAACTAACAATTTATCAAGCAGCTACTAACACAGAATCAAATTTGCAAGAAATATAAGAACATTATTGCTTTGTTGTGTATTTTTCCCTTTTTAACCACTTTAACATGTTAATAGACCACAATTATTTAAAGAAACAGAACAATTTTTAGGTTTTAAACTTATTTGGATTGAACTACAACTACTAATGTTAAACGATCCTAAGTGTAATTGAAAGTAAAACCTTGGCTATTTGTTCAGAAAGGAAGAGAATAAGAATGGTCAAGACACAAAACAAAAGGAGATATGAAGAATGAAACCAAAAACTTACCATTTTGCCCGAATCTGGACCTCCAAACTAAGGAACGATTTTCACTCAGTTGAATTCTCTTACATGCCTATATTATTCAGCACCCTGTTTCTACAAACTCGAACTCCGGTGGAAACCCTAGTTTTAAATTCGCCTGGCTTGAAACGGTGTTGAAGGCTTTTGGCTTTGGATTTAAGGACAAGGGGTTAAGGAAATCCCAAGGCATAATTTTGACTGGTTTTGGGAAAGATGAGATTTTGACCGGAACCTTCAACTTAATATTCGAAGAGTTCCAGTCATTTTTAAAGAATGAGGTTTGTGGGGTTGAAGAAAGGAGGCCAAGGCGATTTTGTGGTGTAATTTTCAAAGGTTTTGGACGTTGGCCACCGTCGTAGGCGATTTTCGGGCGGCAGCTCGTGGTGGAGGGCGGCGGAGATTGGGTGATTGTTATAGACATTACAGGGGGTAACAGAGAAGAGGTCTAAATGCCTAGTTTCGTTATATTTTTTGTTATTTCTTTGTTAATGACGGAATTGAAATGGACCGTTGGATGAGGGGAATTAAAGGCTAGGATTGACTGATGCCTATACGGTGTCGTTTTGTATGGTCTGAAGCGGACCGGTTTTGGGCAGTTTTGTACTGGGCCTGGATGGAATTGATTTGGGTTTGGGCGGACATTGGCGTTTGGGCTATTAATTTTTTGGCCCAATTGAATGCTTCTAGACCAGCCTTTTCCATTTATTATTTCTTCTCATTTCTTTTTGTTTATTTATTTTTATTTTCCTTTTGTATATTTAGTTTTCTGATTTTGTGAAACTAAAACAAAGCCTAATTTACTCCTAAAAATTATTTAAAATTGAAGATAAATGCAAAGACTATTTTTTGTAATTTTCTTTAATTTTGTTCCAAAACAAATTGATACCTAATTAATACTGAAAATCCTAAATGCATATTTTATATTTTTATATGACTTATCATGCACAAGCAAACAATTAACACAAAATTCACAAAAATTATAAAAATATAAGAAAAAATCTTTTGTTTGAATTTTGTAGGAATAACTCATATATAGGGTAAAAATCACATGCTCATAACGGTCATCATTTAATTTTGTTGCTTTATATTGTTGCCATAAATTGCTAAAAAGGGGAAATTATGTTGTAAGCGAAAAGTAATTAAATTTGACTTGCCTAGCTTCTACGAGTAGGCGCCATCACTACTCTCGAGGGTGAAAAATTTGGGTCGTGACAATCTTACATCTCGAATCCTCCATAATAGTCGTCCGCATTTATAAACTTAACAGAAACTATGTTGGTGTAAAATTTTACAGAAAGAGAAAAGAACTTTGATAGAGTATTTTACTTTCCTTGAGGAATTTTTGCCCCTACCTACTATGTTACTACTGGATGAATTGTAAAATTTGTTTACTTACAAAGTCAAAAGCGAAATTCAAGTTGGATAAAAATTTGAAATTTCACAAAAATACGTTGCGTGATTCTTTCTAGAATTTTTTTAAAAAAAACAAAGAAGATTAATTCAGGCACAACGAAATACTTATGTATGCGGCGAAATCAGAGGACTTAATTTCTCGCTATCAAGTCATTTCGGAAGAATACCTCGAGGCCCCGAGGACGTGGAGCCACAACCGAATCCCTTCCCTTGGGGCTTGTCGAGGCCCGACTCGAAGAAGACAGATGTCAAGGCTGGAACAGATGGGGAAGTTCCCAAGGCACACGGCTAAGTCTGACAGAGCCGGCCTATCCAGAGCCTACGCCGAAGCGTCGCGTCTAGCCGTCCCATCTACATACTTTACAGCTAATACATGTTGTATTATAGCCGGGTTCCCCTCCTATATAAAGTGAACCCACACCACTTTGTAATCATCTGATGTTACTTCAATTATTCTCCATAAGATCAATAATATCTCTCTCTCTCTCTCTCTTTTTCTCTAACTTACGCGTTCAAAACTACCCTCGGCATTTGTTACTTTCTTACATGTTCTTCATTTATTGCTCAGTGTTGGCCATAAAGAGCCTTGCTTGATTATACTCTAATTTTCGCTCCATTCCCGACTACTCCCGATAGCTCGAGATGGAGCCTAGATATTGGCCTCGAGGTCCCTCGTCGACCGGTCCGAAGCCAGGGCAGCAAGCCCCTCGGTTCGATTATTGTTCTGTTTTAGCTCATATCTTATCGATTAAACTTCATATTCTTAGCACCATCTGCTCTAACAACCAGCATTAAAATAGATCACGTATTTTTAAAATCCTATTTACAAATTTAATTATTGTTACCATTTTTACGGTAAACAGTTTGGCGCTCACTGTGGGGCTAAAAATAATAGTGATTATTTTCTTACTGGTTCCATTACAAAAACGCAAGTTATCTTTCATACTTTTTCTTGTCCAAGATCTCTTGATTTCAGGTAGAAATGTCTGCCTCGGTAAAAAAAGTCGAGAATGATAACCTCGAAAACCGCGGGGAAAACGGCATGGATGTTCCGGCTGCGGGAACGCAACCACAGAATCCCAATGAGGCGCCTAGACCAACTCTAGTGGACGCTGATTCACAGGACGCACAAAAGGTCGACGAAACCTCAAGCACCAACAGAAGCATACAGCATGGCGACCAATTAAAACCGCAAAAAACCCAAGCTCGGGAACCGCAGGAAGTTAGTCTTAATATTATTTTTGAGATGTTGCAGGCACAACAGTTGGCCATCGCTCAATTACAAAGCCATCCACAGACTCCCAACATGACAACACCTGAAACAGCTCCTTCAACCGAGCAAGTACCCGAGAGATCAAGTAATAACGGATCTGTAGCCGACCCTGCCACTGCAAAGATGCTTGGGGATCTCTCCAAAAGGATTGAATCAGGTTCGTGGAAGTCCATGCAATGCCCGTTCCCCAAGGAAGTGGCCCTGAAATCTATTTCAAAGAAGTCCATAATGCTAGAACTCCATAAATACAATGGGACCACGGGTCCCAACAAATACATCATCACCTATACGTATGCGGGAAAATGCAACGACCCAAAAGATGACGAGATCGAACCCGTCTTATTGAAAAGGTTCGGAGAAACACTCTTGAAAAGGACCATGATGTGGCATCGTAACATAGCGCCCGACTACATAAACTTGCCTACCAAATCAACAAACTCCTCCATGAAGGCGCACACCAGTGCCATCGAAACGACAACGAGAAAGCCCGACGCATCCAGGGCCGAACAAAGGGAGAATGAAGCGCTACGGGATTTAAACCTCATTCCTTGTCAAAGCGAACGTGAATACTCCTGGTCTCGGATGATTAGGCAATACAGGCCTTTACTCAAAGTCTGAACAAACTGAGCCCGACGATTTCATGGTAGTTTGAACAAAGCTTGATCAGGTACCCAACCAAGACCTGGGCGGGTGCCCGTATCCGGCATCGGTCGCAAACCAGGGTCATGGATGACCGTCGGGGGGCCTTTTCGGACTCAGATTACCCAAACAAACTCCTATAAAAGAAACTAATGTCAAACAGAGAGAGGTACCTCCCGTGCGCCATAGACAGGAGGAACGCCCCGAGACGCAACTTACCGTATGTCGATCGAAGAATGGCCCGTGAGCAATATTCTCAAGGAATCGATAGCAAAACCAGATTCAACGAGCATGCATGGCTGGCAAGGGCACCTCGCCCACAAGAGTATAATTTTCACATAACTATACCAAGTACCGTGCTCGCCGTAGGCAAAACCAGGGACGCCGAATGGCTCAGACCAATTTGGTCGAATTCCTCTCAAAGGAATCACAACCTAGCATAGGAACTACATAGCAAGTGTGGCAGCGGGGCCAAAGGTAACCACCAGCTACGAAAGAAAGCAGCCAAGCTGCTCGACAAAAATCACCACCGAGAACTGACGATCAATCAAATTCAAGTTCGGTCCCCAGTACGGAAGGCAGCCAGGAGGCACGAAACAAGCGGGCCGTACACATCACAATGATGATGGAGGAACGACGACCCTTTCCAAAAACTCATAAAGTGATAGCAATATTTCTCGCAACCTGAGAAAGGCAGACCTAGGGATATAACCCTAGGGACGCCCTTACATTCAGCAAAGAGGATGCCGAGGCCTCATCTCGACCTCACAATGATGCACCGGTAACCTTCTTCCTTACTCGATCCATTTTAGATAAAACATGTGCTAGTGAGTTCAAGTGACTCGATCAACACTGTCGGACCGTCGGGTCAAAACACAACCACCTCTCAAATCTTTGACGGATTCCAAATGGAGATTGCTACAATTAGGTTGAAATACTGTTCCCCCTGCACAGCGTGATTGGCCCAGACCGGAATGTCGAGTTCCACTCCATCAAAGGAGATACAAGGCGTGGATGCTTTATTCAGACGACCTCGGGTGCGTAGCCCAAAGATAGGGCCATCCTCACTTTGCCGAACGGATGAAAAATTCCACCCAAAGGATGGAAATAAAATCATCGGCAGGAAGCAATACGCGACAAGAGGAAATCCCGCTTCAACACGACGCACCACCGGCACCAATATCTCCACTCTCGAAAGAGTCGAATGTAAGCGAACTGCACCGATGGCCAAAGCCCGATCAAACACAGTGAAGGGCTGCATTAGAATTCACACCCCGAAATAGCAGGGACACACCAGACCTCGAAACATCACCTACAGATCCCGCGGTAAAGGAGAACTACCTCCCTCTTTTGATATTTTTCACTAACCTATATGCAGGAACCGGCCAGGGTGTTAAGAAGTTCTAACACTACTCGGAGACCTCAAGGCCTTAATAGAACCATCCGCGCTTTTTCCCCTCGGCCAGACTTCCGCCCCAAAGAGGGTCTCGCCAATAAAGTTCTTAGCGGTGCGACGTACCCCTAAGGAGGATCCGACAAGATCACAGGCTTTCTTCTGCAATCAAACGATGAAGGACACACCGCCCCTCAAAGGGTGTCGTCCGCCCAGAAGGCCCGGGGAATGATAGGCTGAGCTTTGATAGGGAATCATGTATCGGACCAGATGACCCGAGTAGTCGCGCTTACGCGGACTGAGCCCCTCAACAATGAAACAATATGTTTTTATGCCAAGCAATAAAAGAATATATTTTGGCATCTCATACTCCAGGAAAGGGAACTTCGGCATGCTCTCGATAGAGATCCCTCCACCAAATAAGTCCCGAAGTACTCGGAGACTTAACGTCGACAACCTGACACCCCCACGACCCCAAGGTCGGAACTCCTGGCTCATAAAGGCCCCAACAAGGCAACTCCGAGCTCACGAATAAAGGTCTTCAAGCCTAAGTAAACTCGTGGAATCGGAGACTATCGTCAATCGCCAAATACTTGAAAACCAAAAACAATAAGACCCCGAGTGGGTAGACTCGGTATAACCAGACCTATTCTACATAGCAACAAAAGATATAAGACCTCAACAGGCATGACAAAATGTAAGACCTCAATAGGCATGACAAACTTGTAAGACCTCAACAGGCATGAAAATTTTGTAAGACCTTTCTACAGGCATAAAACTCAATCCCGTAGTTTAGGCTATACGTCATATTTGTAAGAATCCCGAATGGGAATACCCTCGATGTAGACGCCTAAACTATTTCTCGGGATAAAAAATGGCTCTGGCCTAACACATACGACTACGATAAAAAATGGCTGCACCAGCCAAATAGACTGTTGCTAACAAAATCACAGGCCATTACTTCGAATATACTTCGAAAAGAACCGGTTAAAACATGCTTCCCTCAAATAGGCAAATGAGCTTCGACCATGTCAGCTCCAAATCACAAGTCTTTGACCTACTGATCCTACGAGCTAAGAACCTTACGAGGTGCCCGAACATCGCCGCTAACGACTTGAAATCGAGGTTCTTCCTAAACCAACGACGGGTCAGGCAAAATCATTTCAAAAAGACCTTAATTAGAGGAAAATAAATCCTACAAAAAGCCCACGGGCAAAAGCATAAGGCCATTATTGCCAGCCAAACGAGCCTCCGGACCACACACTAAAATGTCTCAGCGACCAAACAACGTAAGAGCCACTGTCGCCAGCTCGAAAATTGAAAACTTGAGGATTAAAATGAGCTCGAGTCGTAACTTGATTTGGAGACCGAATCCAAAATAGTTAACTACACATGCCTAAGGACACGGCCTAAGTGCCACTATTGCCAGACAAACAAGCATCCGGACCACACACTTAAAAGGTCAATTCGACTTGAAGCAAAGCCATCGTCATCCATACATGCGGGCACAAAAGACTTGAGGGTCAATTAAAGCTCAAGTCGCAATGCAGCTCAGAGAATGGACCCAAAATAGTTGAAACGCGAGTGCCCAAGGGCAAGGAATATGAACAATCATCATCCACCCATGCAGGAATAGGAGATTGGAGGTTAGGTAGGCTTGAATCTGGGCTTAAATTGGAGACTAGGCCTAAACAGGTAGGCAAAGCAAAAAGACCCTGACGCCTACTCACGTCAGAAATCATACTTAAGAGCCTCTGAATCTATCTAGTAAACTCCAGATCCATAGGGTCCCCGCCGGATGCCGAGAACCAACCTACCTGGTCGAAAGCAATAAAAAAAGAGATACAAAAGAGATAAAGCTTCAGGTTTTCTCTTATTTACATGCGCAAAAAGCGCGCTCTCCATCTACAAACATGATCTGCAAATATCAAGTACAAAATGGAAAAGCGGCAAAATCCATGCTTTGTTCTCGAAGGCTACAGCCTACCAGCCCCATATCCGCTCTCTATGACGTCAACAAGAAGGGACCGAGCATCATGCCCATCCGCCCTTGATCGAGCCGACTCCTCCGAGAGAACGAAGCCCCTATAGCCGATCTCCTCGAGTACCTCTCTTCGGAATCTACAACGAACATATTCCTCGATCCTCTTCTCGCGATCGAGGTTCCTCTTCAACTCAGCTTCTGCATTAGCAGCATCCTTCATACAAATCGCTATCTCCCGATCAGCCTTGGTTTGACTTAATGCTGCTTCAGCCTGGGCATCGATTATCTCATCCCTGATCCTCGAGAGATCAGACTCAAACTTCCTGATCATATCCGCTTAGACTGCAGCATTGTCATGATCCAAGTGGAGTTGGTCCTTGAGGGAGGGAATCTTGGCCTAGGTGCCCCTCTCCTTTAAAGCTTGATCCTATACCAAAGCCCTATGTTTATCATGAGCATACCAGATGCAGTCGACTTCGCCCTTAAGGTACTCCAAGGCCTCCATCTTTTTTCTGTAGCTAAGATAGGCAAAAAGGTTAACCTTAAAGGTCAAAATGAGCGAAATGCTCACCACGAAAAGTTACCTGCTCCAGCAAATATCTCTCGTAATTTAAGCCCTGATACGCCTCATATCTCCAGTGCATCAACTCAACCTCCTTCTCTTCTCTAAGGAGCCTAAGGGACTCACTCTCGTCCAGAGCTCTCCGAAGCATGGTCCCATGACGAAGCAGCTCAAACCTGAGCCTGTCAAAGGCGTGGAAAGGAAAAACTCATTAAAGAAAGGAGGACACAAAATACAGAAGGACCGCACCGAAACTTACCATGAAGTGAAGTCGGCGGACTCCCTCGAAGGTGAAGCACACTCTTGCTGGTCTTGCCTCTTCAGCCCCAAGAGAACCAACCTAGGGCAAAGCATATTCTCTTGAAGGAACCATCATCCCAGAATCACACAGTTCGATAACAGCAGGCTCAGACGACGTCCTCTCCTCGAAGACACGGGCCCGTTGATCCCCATTAAAAGCTCCATCACACCACGGGTACAAATCCCTCTTATCACTATTGACACCCAATTTTTTCCTATATTTTTTAAAATGCAAAATACTTTCAAAACAGCATAGATATGCATTCATAAGCATGTCCAAATGTGTTGTTATTTATCCATAATTCTTAAAGGTTTTTAAATCGATTTATTTCCCTGTTTTCCTCCATAAAATCCCAATAATTATGTCCAAAATTACTATTTTTGATGATTCATTTATTGGATCTTTATAGTTATGCCAAAGTATGGCTAAGGTAATTTTTGCATATTTTCACAATTTTATTTAGTATTTTAAAAAGTTAATTGCATATAATTGTAATATTAGCCTTTTTAAGATTTAATTGTGTTTTATATTCATAAAATTAAGCCCAGTATTTTTAAATTGTTATTTACATGTTGTGAATCATTTTAGTACTTTCAATTTATTTTTAGAAATTTATTTACTATTTTTATAATTTAAAAGGGAAAAAATTGGCTATTTAAATAACAGCCCATTTGCATTTAATTTTTAGCCTAAATTTAACTACAAATCAAACCTAATTTCCCCAACCCAATTCCAACTAAACCCGACCCAAACCCAATTTCATAAACCAACCCACCTACACCTTCTATATAGATCGTTGATCATTCAGATCAACGACCATTATTACACCTTGCCTTAATTAATCCCGAACTATCCCCCAAACCCTTATATTTGTTACCATCCGCTGCCCTTGAATCCCTATCCTCTCAATTCTCTCTGTGGATTTACATAAACCCTAGCTGCGGCCACCCAATTCCACCCTTATTCCTTTCAATCCCTGTCTAATCCATGGACTCCCATCATCGCACAAGATGTATACCGGCCTCCTACATCTTCTGGTGGCTCATTTGTGTGATTTTATGGACAAATCTCAAAGAGATCTGGTCTAGTCCTTGCTAGGCTTCGATCTCTGATTCTTTTCCGGCCGTGCATGTCTGTTCAAATTAGATCTTTGATTTTTATGGCTAGATCAGTAACTTTTCAAAGCTTTTCTCACTTTCTCTGGGTTCTTTGAAACCCTAGCTCTAATTAAGAGCTGTTCGATTTTTCTTTTAGATCTGTCTTAGATATGTGCATGTTGTGAACTTCTTGATGTTTTCTCAAAGGTTCCCCGATTTTCTTTCAAAGTAACTCTTCATATTTAAATTAGGGTTTCCTAAACTTTTCTCTGATTTTCAGTGTATTTTTATGATTTTACTATGTTTGTCCATGTGTTCTTCTACCTAGTTCATCGTGCTGAAGGCCCTAAGTGTTTTGGCTCTACCTGGGTTTTTGAAACTATTTTGGTTTATTGTAGACGCACGTTTGGTTCGATTAAGTTATGTGAGTTTGAATCTTTTTTATCTTGTTTGAATTTTCTGATTCTGAGTTCTTACCATCTTTTAAACTTGACTATTGTTGAAACCCTAATTTCTTAAAAGGTTTTCCTCACTTGTTACTGTAAGACCTTTACTTGTTTCTGACTCTCCTTACTTGTTGGACTTGTTTCTTCATTTTGGGCTCTACATGTGAGCCCTGGCTATTTGACTTTACTGAGCCTTAGCCTACTCTTGTTACTGTTGCATGTTTGTATGTATCCAGTTATTTCTTTTGCCAATGCGTTTGGCCTTGCATGACTGATATTTCTGTCTGTTCTATTTATATGTCAAGGTGCAGAATCATGGCTCTTTCTTGATTGATTATGATTCCCTCAATATTGCGATTGATTGCAAAGGGTTCCCTTATAAAACCTAATTATTACTCATTTTGTTTAAGTTGATTGATTCCCCTACTTTAATTACTGTGATGGTTTACCTTGCTGAATCCTTTCCCTAACTAAGTATATTTTGTACTTAAGACTCAAATATTTACCTTCATACTTTTACTACCCCCTTATATGGCAAGAATCAATGTATCTCAAATAGATTTCTTTCCTTAATTGAACCAGTTAGTATCCATTAAGTAGTGATTCCTTAATTAAAGGGAATCACTTGTGTTAGTTGATTCTGATTGTGATTATTTCCATGTTTGTGCTAAAACTTTATTTATTACCTTATTCTTCATTCGTTTTCAAAACTATAAATACCTTACCCTCTCTTCTTTCAAGGATGAACAATTGAGTTCAGAACATACACTCAAAACTCTTTCTTTGTCTATTACTTCTTGTGTTACTACTTTGTCTAGCCGGCTGAAAGCCAAGGCTGGACTGTGGAATCCTGCTTACTTTTCTTTTCTGCACTTTGTTTTTCTAGTGGTACGTCCTAGTGAATTTTCAAGCCTCAACAACAACATGCTTTCTTTAGTTGCTTCAGTTTCTCATTCTTGTCTACTTCTGCTTATGTTGTCTGCAGTCAAATTATATTACAAACAAGCTGTAATATGTTCCCTTCCCCTTTAAAATTAATGCTTCCCTATATGTGTACTCTATCAGTCACTTATTGTACATTTGCTGTGTTATGAAGCCCAAACCCCCATATCCCTTCTATGTGTTTGTGTTCCTTTGGTTGGTTTGTGGTTATACCAGCATCAGCTATTGCTGTGCATGACCAGACCAAACCCCTTATTAGGGTAATGTGCCTACAGATAATGTATCCCCAAAATCCCCTGCCCCTTTGTATGACCACTGAATTTGTGTAGTTTTGAGTTTTACTATTACAACTGATTTCAATCACCTATGTCACTAGTTGCTTTCAAAATGGACTATCAGTTCAGATTTTATATAAATCTCTTTAAAAATGTGTTCTGCACTTCCACTATCCTCTTAGAATCTAGGTTCTACCCCTCTTGTGTAAGCCTTGCCTTGGGACCCTTGAGCTCCCTCTGAACTTGGACACATAAGGATTGGCCTTTCCATACTGCACTCATTCTGTTTGGTTATGCAAATCTTGGTGTGAGCACTGCCCGGGATCCCTTGTGGTCCTTAGGGAATTCTGACACACCCAGTTATGAGAAAGGCTTTGAAATATTGTCATTGAAGTGGATCATTACATAAATCAGAGAGGAAGTCAAGATCAGGCTTCCTTTGGTTGTAATTTCTTATTTCTGCACTTCTTTTGTAATTCAATCATTTGGCCTGTAATAATTTGTAAACAAGTATGGGGTTGTCTAGTGAAAAAGGCTGGGAAATATGCATTTTTAGCTATTAAAAGGGTAGAAAGCATGTTACCAAGTTTACATTTCTACTTTCGCAATAGAATCCATGCTTAGGACCCATTTCATGCATTAGAGGCCCTGTTCCTTAGGGTTTACACTTATCATTTTTAGCATGTCCATTTCACTATCATACTACTTAGCAATTCATGCGTTAATAGTATTATTTACCAGTATTTCTATAATCATGTTCCCACTGCCATGTACACTTAGAGATCCTAATTTAGGGTAAACAACATTAACAAATATATCATCTCTGCATATTCCAGTTCTAAACACTGTAATATTTTGCATATAGAAATCTTGTTTAGGATCCTGCATACGTGCATCATTCTGCACCTCTTTTCATTTAGATACCATGTCTTTAGGATCTCACTTATAGTCGCTTAAGCAAACTTAGGTTAATTACAAATGCATGAAAAGGAACAAAAACAATTTCATTTAGTATTTACAATTAACAAGCTATAAATTCTGTGTGTTGAACACCTAGAACAACATGTTTAGGTAATAACCATAGCCTCCAACTGTCAAGTGATCCTAAATAACTACTGAATCATGTTCACGCCTAGGCAAGCCTTAAGTGATTACTTAAATAAAATTGGATCTGCCTCTATTTAATTAGCAACTGCTACAACCAGCATACATGCCTGATTCAGACTTCTTTTATGAGTTATATAACGAATCTCGTTACGATTCAAACTCCCTACTTTAGGATTTAAAAATTTAGACCTTAACTGTGTTTTAAGTCATGTTGTTTATATGCACTATTTGCAGATCATGCAGTTCTACTTGTTTTGTATGTCGCCTTAGCATTTTACCTTTAAACCTAAGAGTCAGCTTAGAACCTCCTTCTTATAGGAATATTAGTCCTAAATTCCTCCGGGACTAATAGGAATGGGACGGGTAATAGCACACAATAGAGGTCGAGAACAATCCTCACTTTAATACCTTCACAGGGTGGGAAGGGTAGACATGAATATGATGACCAGTGCGTTAATACCACGTGTAGCCCCTCTATTGAGGAGTGATTAACGGGTATTGCATTGATGTGATCCATATTACAAACAAACCTAGGACCCCCTTTAATTCATCAGCTAGCTTAGATTGTAACTCTTTTCAAAACCTTGCTTTCACTGTTTTTAAACAAACGCTTGTGTTTTTAATTTCAAAACCCCCTGTTACGTGAGCCTTTATTTGTTTACTTGTTAATTGCACAAATTCACAAAACTATCTGGCCGGGAACCACACTAGTGGATCCTGAGGGATAACACCTTCCCCTTGGGATAATTTCAAGCCCTTACCCTATCTCTAGTTACCAACATAGTTGTAATTGAACCCCATAGGTGCCATAACGCACCTTAAAATCATTAGGTGGCAACTCTTCAAAATTGCAAAACCCCTTTCCCAAAAGGAAAAAGTTGTCCCATCCAAATGTCATAAACTCAATTTCGCGAGCAAAAGGGGCGAGACAGCATGACAACTCTGCTGGGGATTTTTAGGCTTTTACCATTTCAGATTGTTCTTGTGAATTCGTACCTCTCCCTATGTGCAATTATTTGTTTAATTCCTTTAAGCATTTAATTTCTTCTTTAAAAGCAAAACTGACATATCTCCTTTGTTTACTTTCCTTTATTGCTTTAAATTATGAAACTGCTGTATTTATCTCTTTCTTAATGTGCAAATACATGTCAACATGCTTTTAATTATTGTATAATCATGCTCAACATCATACTACACTCGTTCCAAACAAATACTATAGCAACGCTTATAATGAGTGGTTGTGCACTTCCTATATCATTAGCCCCTAAATTCGAAAATGCATATTTGCGATAAAACTAGTCGATCAGCGGTGCAGTCGATAGTTTCGATCCTTCCCCTTGAGTTTTCCGCTCAAGGGTACCAGTCTAAAACCCCGTAGAATCCTTACTCTATTCAAATTGTGCATGCATCATGGTCAAACCTAGCTGTATTAGTTATGTTGTCCACATAATGATCCTTTAAGATAGCTTTGTCCAAAGTCCATTGGGTTTCCCTAAACCCTAACGGACGTCACCATGTTCTGTGCATTCATTTGGAGAACTAGATGCTTCATGCTAATCATTGATATTAAATAGTTGAGTCCGGTGGGGGAAGGGTCTAACCTTATTTGCCTTGCAAAAATATGAGGCACGAAGTCCCCAGATTCGGCACGGTCACAAACATCCACCCAGGATTGCTAAGCTAGTAGAAAGATTTACACTCTAGTGACCAAAATCTCTTTAGAAAATACTAGGGAAATCAGCCATCCTTCCTGGAGATCCAACCTACTAACATGATCATTGAAGATGCCATAGTGTTTTAGGATTGGGAAAGGGTCGTGTTCCGCTCTGGGGACATCTAGCCAGAGCATACCTGTTACTGGGACTTCGGAACTTGGGGAAGTTGTTCAGCGGAGCCAAGGATGCCTAATATGGGGAAGGTCTTTCTGGGACCAAGTAGGTAGGAGTTTATCTTTTTCGCTTTAAAATGTAACAAGGCCAATGATCATTAGTAACTTTTATTTCCTATTCATTTAATGTTGATTTGGGATTCGTCCTATCTTTATCAATGAAATGAGGTATTTAGCATTCCAAGTTCTCCAAATTAACTTGTCTCTAGGCCCACCTCGGGCACAACGAGGTTCCCAAATTAGGATACGCTTTACATTCTTGCACTACGTGTTTAAATATTGCAATACTTTTTGTGATCCTCACTAACTTGGTTACCTTCTTGTTTTATTTTTGTTTTGTTATTCCCCTCCCCAAAGGTTAGTTCGTGCACTCTGCAAATATCATCTTATTTCATGACATCCAGGAACCCTCCACCCACTCCTCCTCTTAGTCCTGTTTAGAACAAAAACAAAAGCAAGTAAGCACTCGCGTAAGTGAAAAACTCCTTTCTAGAGGACAATGATATGGTTTTTTGTGTTATTCTCGAGGAGGAGAGGGAGGAAGGTCCTTCCATACAAGCTGTAAGCAGAGGACCACACCTCAACAATTGGACCATCAGGACCACCAGAGCCCGAGGAGCCTTGGGGTAGCAAGGCTAAAACAAGCACTATTCATTATTTTATTTACTAAATGATTTTCTTTTTCACATTTTTTGTTTCCACAGTAAGATATTCAATGTTCAAAACAATTATTAATTTTATCAAAAGAATCTTTTATTTTCCCAATGAATTAGTATTTATTTCTATCGCTACTTTACCAATACAGCATTACTATTGCTTATCTTGATGAACCAATGACTATGACATTCAATGACACAATGCATCAAACGGACATTGATTCTGAAGAAGATGACATACCTGATGAGATTGTGAAAGAAGTTGAGAACTTTGAGAATAGATATAAACCCAACCTGGACGAGACCGAGATTGTTAACCTGGGAGACGCATAAAACGTCAAGGAAACAAATCAGCATTCACCTATCGCCATCAGAGAAGAAAGAATACACAGAGTTTCTAAAGGAATATGAGGACATATTCGCCTGGTCGTATGATGACATGACTAGTCTGATTACGTCTATTGTGGCTCACAAACTGCTAACCGATCCAATGTGCCCACCGGTAAAGCAAAAGCTCAAAAAGTTCAAACCTGATATGAGTCTGAAAATCAAGGAAGAAGTCATCAAGCAGATCAAAGCTAAGGTTCTCAGTGTGCTTGAGTACCCAACATGGTTAGCCAGCATTGTGCCAGTGCCAAAGAAGGATGGGTATGTCAGAGTCTGTGTCGACTACCGGGATCTCAACCGAGCCAGTCCGAAAGATGACTTTCCTTTGCCAAATATACACATCCTGATCGATAATTGCACCAAGCACGAGCTATAGTCATTTGAAGATTGCTTTGCTAGTTATCATCTGATCAGGATGGATGAGGAAGATGATGAGAAAACGACTTTCATTATGCCGTGCGGAGTGTATTGTTACAAGATGATGCTATTCTGCCTGAAGAATGAGGGGCCCATCTACATGAGGGCCATGAAAACCATTTCCCATGATATGATACACAAGGAGATAGAGGTATATATGGATGATGTTATCGTCAAATCCAAGAAGGCCACTGACTACATAGAAGATTTGAGGAAGTTCTTCAATAGATTGCGAAGATACAACCTGAAACTAAACCCCGCAAAGTGTGTGTTTGGGGTTCTTGCTGAGAAATTTCTTGAGTTTATTATGAGCACCGAGGAATAGAACTGGATCCATCGAAGGTCAAAGACATTCAAGAATTACCACTGCCAAAGAACAAGAAATATGTGATGAGTTTGTTGGGAAGGCTGAACTACATAAGTTGATTCATATCACATCTATAGTTATCTGTGAGCCAATTTTTAAGATGTTAAAGAAGGATGCCGCTACCAAATTGACCGATGACTGCCAAAAGAGTACCTGTCAACACCACGAGTCTTAGTTCTACCCGAGCTCGGGAGACCTTTATTGCTCTACCTTGCAGTGTTAGACGGAGATTTTGGTTGCGTTCTGGGGCAACATGATGAAATAGGGAGAAAGGAACAAGCCATCTATTATCTTAGAAAGAAGTTCACCCTGTACGAGTCCTAGTATTCTCTATTGGAACCTACCTATCGTGTTTTGACTTGGGTGGCTCAGAAGATGAGACATTACTTCTACGCCTATACTACATATCTCATATCAAGGATGGATCCTTTGAAGTACATCTTTCAAAATCATATGCCTACTGGCAAGATAGCCAAGTGGCAAATCCTGATAAGTGAGTTCGACATTATTAACGTAACTCAGAAAGCAGTCAAATGACAAGCACTGGCAGACCACATCACTGAGAATCCCGTGGATGGATAATACAAACCCCTAAAAATGTATTTTTTAATGAAGAGGTATCATTTGTAGGAGAAGACATTGCAGAATCCTATGATGGTTGGAGAATGTTCTTCGATGGAGCAGAAAACTTCAAAGGAGTTGTCATAGAAGCAGTCTTGATATCAGAAACCGGTCAGCATTATCCAGTGTCTGCCAAGCTCAGGTTTCCCTGCACCAACAATATGGTCGTGTATAAAGCTTACATCTTAGGACTCAAAATGGCCATTGACATGAATGTTCAAGAGCTACTAGTAATTATAGATTCAGACTTACTTATACATCAGGTGCGAGAAGAATGAGCAACCAAGAACTCCAAGATACTCCCGTATCTGCATCATGTACAGGAATTGAGAAAGAGGTTCACGAAGATAGAATTCCAGCATGTTCCTAGAGTCCAGAATAAGTTCGTTGATACATTGACCACCCTATCATCTATGACACAACATCCATATAAGAATTTCATTGATCACATTCCAGTAAAGATCCATGATCAGCCAGCTTACTAAGCCCATGTTGAAGAGGAAGAAGACAAAAATCCTTGGTTTCATGATATCAAGGAATATTTAGCAAAAGGAGAGTACTTGGAGCTTGCTAATCATACTCAGAAACGCACACTTCGGAGATTGTCCAACAACTTCTTTCACAGGGGAGGAATCCTCTATAAGAGAACTCCTGATTTGGGACTATTAAGGTGTGTTGACGCAAAGGAAGCATCCGAGCCGCTAGAGGAAGTTCATGCTGGGACTTGTGGTCTACATATGAACGGTTTTATCTTAGTAAAGAAGATACACCGGGTTGGTTACTTTTGGATGGATATGGAAACAGAATACATCCAGTATGTTCAAAAAAGCCACCGCATGCAAGTATGATAAAGGTACCTTCGAGCGAGCTCCACACAACTAGCTCACCACGGCTATTCGCCGCCTGGGGGATTGACGTTATTGGACCAATTGAGCCTGCCGCTTCCAACGGACACAGGTTTATCCTAGTAGTCATAGACTATTTCAGCAAATGGGTCAAAGCAGCATCTTACAGAGCGGTAACTAAGAAAGTCATGGCAGACTTTTTCTGCGACCTTAATGTTTGTCGATTCGAGGTGCCAGAGTCAATCATTAATGATAATGGCTCCAACCTTAACAATGACTTGGTGAAAACTATGTGTGGAACTTTCAAGATCAAATACAAGAATTCCACAGCCTACAGGCCCCAGATAAATGGAGTTGTAGAAGCCGCCAACAAAAATATCAAGAAGATATTGAGGAAAATGATAGAGAAGCATAAACAATGGCACGAGAAGTTATCATTTGCTCTATTTGGGTATCGCACCACAGTCCGCACATCAACCAGGGGAACCCCCTATATGCTGGTTTACGGTGCAGAAGTGGTTATTCCCGTTGAGGTGGAAGTTCCTTCCTTAAGGATCATACAAGAAGTTGAGCTCGATGACGTAGAATGGGTGAAGAGTCGTCATGAGCAGCTGGCCCTTATAGACAAAAAGAGAATGAATGCAATTTGCCATGGTAAACTCTACCAGAACAGAATGTCCGGAGCTTTCAATAAATGAGTCAGGTCGAGACAGTTCACACCGGGGCAACTGGTGTTAAAGAAAAATTTTCCGCATCAAGATGAAGCCAAAGGGAAGTTCTCTCTCAACTGGCAGCGGGGATACAAACTAAACTTCCCATTTACAAAACTCATGCTTTTTCTTTGGATGCAGGCACTAGGATTACGAAATCATTGAACATATTGTACGCCCATAGAGCAAAAAAAAAATACGACTCTTCGAACCATTGCACTTACCAACATTTGCTATCAGCACGTACCCGTAATGTTCCACGACGCAATCTGCTATCAGCTAAGAAAACTCTTCTGTCATTTGCTATTTTATTTCTTGCATAAGACTACCATTCTGCCTTCCGAGGTTAAGCTCTACCTCCAACTGCATCTGCATTGCATAAGGCTACTATTCTGCCTTCCAATTTGCATAAGGCTACTATTCTACCTTCCGAGGTTAAGCTTTACCTCCAACTCCATCTGCATTGCATAAGGCTACAATTTAGCCTTCCAAGACTAAACGTTGTCTCCATCCACATTGCACGTCTGAAAGATCACCACATTGCATAACTGAAAGATCGCCACATTGCACGGTTGAAATATCACCACATTGCACGGCTGAAAGATCGCCACATTGCACGGCTGAAAGATCGCCACATTGCATGGCTGAAAGATCGCCACATGCTACTGCATCCTTCATGGGCTAAAATATTGCTAACTCATCCAAAGGCGTTATCATTCAGAGGCACCATCTTCATAGCCCGGGAACACCATGTCATGGCCCGAGGATTTTCTTTCAATATTTTTCATATCATCATTCAAAGGCATCATCATTCGTAGGCACCATCCTCATAGCCCGAGAACATCATTTCATGGCCTGTGAATCCTCTATTATATGCTTCATGGCCCAGGAAATGGTATAAGGATGTCATCTTAACCGTCCAAAGACGATATTCATGGTCCAACGGGAATTTGCATCATGTCTAACTTTACGCACAATATACGCTTGTATTGCTTATTTGCAGGTAAACCGGCAAACAACAGCCATCCCGGTGGGAGCAGTTCTGCTCCAATGCCCGCATCCATTTAAAACCTAACCACTACCGTTAGTCGTCTACTCACCCAGCCCTAGATATTGCATCCGTTCTTGGAAATTAACCGTCGGCATACTCCGCTGACGGATCCAGAACTACATACGGTATTATTCTTGTAAAACCAGGGCTACGTATGCAGCTCAGAAATCGGGGTGCAGCCTGAATCTTCCAAAATCATTTCGCATGGTTAAAATTGGCCGTCATATCTTTACCCGACAACTCTTTCATCCTTCCCGGGTAAAGAGGGGCAGCTGTTGACACCCAATTTTTTCCTATATTTTCAATTTGCAAAATACTTTCAAACAGCGTATATATGAATACATAAGCATATCCAAATGTGTTATTATTTTTCCATAATTTTTAAAGGTTTTTAAATCAATTTATTTCCCTCTTTTCCTCCATAAAATCCCAATCATTATGTCCAAAATTATTATTTTTGATGATTCACTTATTGGATCTTTATATTTATGCCAAAGTATGGCTAAGGTAATTTTTGCATATTTTTACAATTTTATTTAGTATTTTTTAAAAGTTAATTGCATATTATAATAATAGCCTATTTAAGATTTAATTGTGTTTGATATTCATAAAATTAAGTCCGGTATTTTTAAATTATTATTTAGATGATATGAATTATTTACTGCTTTCAATTTATTTTCAAAAATTTATTTACTATTTTTTATAATTTAAAAGGGGGAAAATTGGCTATTTAAATAACAGCCCATTTGCATTTAATTTTTAGCCTAAATTTAACTACAAATCAAACCAAATTTCCCCGACCCAAACCCAATTTCATAAACCGAACCACCTACCCCTTCTAATCTATACCGTTGATCATTCAGATCAACGACCACTATTACACCTTGCCTTAATTAATCCCGAAATATCCCCCAAACCCTTTCATTTGTTACCACCCACCGCCCTTGAATCCTTATCCTGTCAATTCTCTCTGCAGCAACACATAAACCCTAGCCACCGCCACCCAATTCCACCCTGTCCTTTCAATCCCTACCTAATCTATGGACTCTCATGGTAGTACAAGATGTATACCGACCTCCTACATCTTCTGGTGACTCTTTTATGTGATTTCATGGACAAATCTCGAAGAGATCTGGTCCAGTCCTTGCTTGGCATCGATCTCTGGTCCTTTTTCGACCGTCCATGACTGTTAAAGTTAGATCCTTGACTTTTATGGCTAGATCGGTAACTTTTCAAAGCCTTTTTCACTTTCTCTGGGTTCTTTGAAACCCTAGCTCTAAGAGCTATTCGATTTTTCTTTCAGATCTGTCTTAGATTTGTGCATGTTATGAACTTCTTGATGTTTTCTCTAAGGATCTCCGATTTTCTTTCAAAGTAACTCTTTATTTTCTAATTAGGTTTTCCCAAACTTTTCTCTGATTTTAAGTGTATTTTTATGATTTTACTATGTTTGTGCATGTTTGCTGCTACCTGGTTCATCATGCTAAAAGCCCTAAGTGTTTTGGCTCTATCTGGGTTTCTGAAACTCTTTTGGTTTATTGCATACGCATGTTTGGTTCGATTAAGTTCTTTGCGTTTGAATCTTTTTTGTCTTGCTTGACTTATCTGATTCTGAGTTCTTACCAACTTTTGAACTCGACTATTGTTGAAACCCTAATTTTTTATAAGGTTTTCCTTACTTGTTACTTGAGACCTTTACTTGCTTCTGACTCTCTTTATCTGTTGGACTTGTTTCTTCATTTTGGGCTCTACATGTGGGCCCTGACTATTTGGCTTTATTGAGCCTTAGCCTACTCTTGTTATTTTTGCTTGTTTGTATGTATCCCGTTATTTCTTCTGCCAATGTGTTTGGCCTTGCATGACTGATATTTATGTCCGTTCTATTTATATGTAAACGTTCAGAATCATGGCTCTTTCTTGATTGATTCTAATTCCCTCAATGTTGCGATTGATTGCAAAGGGTTCCCTTATAAACCCTAATTTTTACTCATTTTATTTAAGTTAATTGATTCCCCTCCTTTAATTACTGTGATGATTTACCTTACCGAATCCTTTCCCAAAACTAAGTATATTTTGTACTTAGACTCAAATATTTACCTTCATACTTTTACTGCCCCCCTTATATAGCAAGAATCAATTTGTCTCAAATTGATTTCTTTCCTTAATTAGACTTGTTAGTATCCGTTAAGCATTGATACCTTAATTAAAGGGAATCACTTGTGTTAGTTGATTCTGATTGTGATTATTTCCATGTTTGTGCTAAAACTTTACTTATTACCTTATTTTTCACTCGTTTTCAAAACTATAAATACCATACCCTCTCTTCTTTCAAGGACGAACAATTGATTTCAGAACACACACTTACACACTCAAATCTCTTTCTTTCTCTATTTTTACTTGTGCCACTGCTTTGTCTATCCAGCTGAAAGCCAAGGTTGGACTATGGAATCCTGCTTACTTTTCTTTTCTGCACTTTGCTTCTATACTGGTATGTCATTGTTAATTTTCAAGCCTCAACAACATCATGCTTTGTTTAGTTGCTTCAGTTTCTCGTTCTTGTTTACTTCTGCTTATGTTTTCTGTAGTCAAGTTATGTCACTAACATGCTGTAATATGTTCCCTTCCCCTTTAAAATTAATACTTCCCTATTTATGTACTATGTCAGTCACTTGTTGCGCACTTGCTGTCTTATGAAACCCAAACCCCCATATCCCCTCTATGTGTTTATGTTCCATTGGTTGGTTTATGGTCATACCAGCGTCAGCTATTGCTGTGCATGACCAGACCAAACCCGTGTTATGGTCATGTGCCTACAGTCAATGTATCTCCAAAATCCCCTGCCCTTTTTGTATGACCATTGATTCTGTGCAGTTTTGAGTTTTACTATTACAACTGATTTCAATCACCTATGTCACTAGTTGCTTTCAAAATGGACTATCGGTTCAGCTTTTAAATAAATCTCTTTAAACACGTGTTCTGCACTTCAACTATCCTCTTAGAATCTAGGTTCTACACCTCTTGTGCGAGCCTTGCCTTGGGACCCTTGAGCTCCATCTGAACTTGGACACATAAGGGCTAGCCCTTCCACATTGCACTCATTCTGTTTGATTATGTAAATCTAGGTGTAAGTATTGTCCGAGATCCATCGAGGTCCTTAGGGAATTCTGACACGCCCAGTTATGAGAAAGGCTTTGAAATATTTTCATTAAAGTGGTTCATAACATAACTCAAATCGGAAGTCAAGATCAGGATTCCATTGGTTGTAATTTCTTATTTCTACACTTCTTTTGTAATTCAATCATTTGGCCTGTAATAATTTGTAAACAAGTATGGGGTTGGCTAGTAAAAAGGGCCAGGAAATATGCATATTTTAGCTATTAAAAGGGTAGAAAGCATGTTACTAGGTTTACATTTCTGCTTGCATAATAGAATCCATGCTTGGACCCATTTCATGCATTAAAGACCATGTTCCTTAGGATTTACACTTATCATTTTTAGCGTGTTCGTATCACTATCATACTACTTAGCAATTCTTGCGTTTAAAGTATTAATAACCAGTATTTCTGTAATCATGTTCCCACTACCATGTACACTTAGAGATCCTGTTTTAGGCTAAACAATATTAACAAATACATCATCTCTGCATATCCCAGTTCTAAACACTGTAATATTTTCCATATAGAAATCCTATTTAGGATCCTGCATATGCGCATCATTCTGCATCTTTTTTTCATTTAGATACCATGTCTTTAGGATCTTACTTATAATCGCTTAAGCAAACTTAGGCTAATTACTAATGCATGAAAAGGAATAAAAACAATTTCATTTAGTCTTTACGATTAACCAATAACAAATTATGTGTGTTGAACACGTACAACAACATGTTTAGGTAATAACCATAGTCTCCAATTGTCAAGTGATCCTGAATAACTACTAAATCCTATTCACGCCAAGGAAAGCCTTAGGTAATTACTTAAATAAAACTGCAACTACCTCTGTTAATTATCATGCTACAACCCGCAGACAGGCCCGATTCAGACTTCTTTTATGAGTTATATAACGAATTTACTTCTGACTCAAATTTCCTGCTTTAGGATTTAGAAATTCAGACCATAACTGTATTTTAAGTCATGCTATTTATATATACTATTTCCGGATGTATACATACGCCTTTTAATTGTTTATATGTTTCCCCTCTAAATGCAGTTCTACTTCTTTTGTATGTCGCCTTAGCATTTTACCTTTAAACCTAAGAGTTAGCTTAGAACCTCCTTTTTATAGGAATAGTAGTCCTAAATTCCTCCGGGACTGATAGGAATGGGACGGGTAACAACACACAATAATGGTTGAGACCAATCCTCGCTTTAATATCTTCATGGGGTGGGGGGTGGATATGTATATGATGACTGGTGCGCTAATACCAAGTGTAACCCCTCTTTTGAGGAGTGATTACCGGGCATTGTATTGGTGTGATCTATATTACAAACAAACCTAGGACCCCCTTTCATTCATCAACATGCTTAGATTGTAACTCTGTCCAAAACCTTGCTTTCACTGTTTTTAAATAAACGCTTGTGTATTTAATTTCAAAACCCCCTATTACTTGAGCCTTTATATGTTTACTTGTTAATTACACAAAGTCACAAAACTATCTGGCCGGGAACCACACTAGAGGTCCTGAGGGATGCCTAACACCTTCCCCTTAGGATAATTTCAAGCTCGTACCCTATTTCTGGCTACCAACATAGTTGTAAGTGAACCCTATAGGTGCCCTAACGCACCTTAAAATCGTTAGGTGGTGACTCTTCGAAATTACAAAACCCCTTTCCCAAAAGGAAAGAGTTGTCCCATCCAAACTTCATAAACCCAATTTTGCGAGAAAAAGGGGGCGCGAAAATCACCATCATCCATTCGCTCGGTGGTCGGCTCCTCTTCCTCCTCCCTGAATGAAAATAGCCTCGCCCCAAGGGACTGCCCAATACCTACAGCAGCAAAGCTAGCACAAAAGAAAAGGGGAAAATGTCATTTCAAATATACGAAGACCAAGGTAAAAGCAGCGTACGCGCATACCTGGATATTTCATTTCCCATCTGTCACACCTCCTTTTTCTACCCCCAAAAGGATATTAAGGGAGTTTTTCCTATTTAAGTGACAATCGAAACGAGATTATTATTTAAGATCAGAGTCGCTACTTCGGATAATTATGGTGTCCCAAGTCACCAATTTTAAATCCCAAAACGAAGAAAGATTGACTCTATTTATAGTCCGTGAACATAAAAATTCGGATAAGGAATTCTGTTAACCCGGGAGCAGGTGTTAGGCATTTTCGGGTTTCGTAGTTTTAGCACGGTCGCTCAATTGATAATATTGGCCTATTTATCTTATTTTAAAAACACTTTTAATACTATGTGCATTTTGAACTTTAAAATCACTTTTATTTATTTAAAGAATTAATTCAAGGTTATTTAAAACACATCGTAAGCCATGCAACATGAAATGCACCCGTGAGTCACGGCACATTCTATTTAACCTTGTTAGAAATTAGAACCGGGTCACATGAAATGTGTCCCTGGATTTTAGTAGTAGCCATGATAACTATATAATTAACGCGCCCAAAGCAAACTACGAAATCTATTTTGGTATCTAAATTATAAAGTTCGTGAGGGCCATAAATGATTTAATTTACTTATGTTACGCCTCAAATCTCTCTCTTAAAGTGATTTCTTGATCTAATCTTAAGAGGGCCATAAATTATAAGTTTGTTGTATGGCACACCTCAATCTAATTAAAAGAGTCATACTTAATTAAAAGAGTCCAAAGGAGTTTGAATTTTATCCAAATTAACTTCTATCTACATTACTGTGAGTAGCCTATGCAAAATATCATCTTAACTTAACGTTGGGGGGAAAGAACTAGTTACAAACTTGTAGTAGGCCCATAAACGAAAAAAGAAAACAACCCTTTAAAAAGAATAGGGCTATAGGGAAAGTCCAAAGGTGAAATTAAAGCTCCAGAAGCTTCAAGGGCTAAGCTGGGCCAACCACAAGACCCAAAACTGAAAACCATTGAGATTAATGAAAACAACTTCATCACACCACCAACCAAAAATTGAATTAAGTTAAACAAAAAATATAAGAGAGACAAAATCGACATTAATCTGAAAATATCCCATCTTAAGGCTGGGCTAACTTGAATCTCGGCCCAATACAACACATAAAACTCAAAATCACACTAGGTGATTTGAGCAGGCCATACACCTGAGCCTACGCTTGGCCCAAGCCATTTCCTTGAACTTGTTTCCATAATGTTACACATTCAATAGTCCTAATAAGAAAGCTGTTAATCTTAATAAACAAGAGATCTATTTCTTAACTTTTGTTATTAGATCTACTCCTACCATCATGCTTGACAATACTAACACTTGAACTCACATTCAACAAACCTTTTTTAAAAAAGTCCCAAATAATTACATGTCACGACCTAAACCCAGACCCGGTCATGATGGCGCCTCTCATGGGGACAAGGCCAGCCAACTAAACCCAATTTGTCTCTTCAAAAATAGTTAAAAATAAAATAAATAGCTTAAATATAACTTAAAAATATTCATTAACGGAAGTACAACCCAACACAATCCTAATCGGGGTGTCACAAGTCACGAGCATCTATTAGAATGTAAATCTACTACAAGGTCTAAAGTATAAAAAACCAGAATAATGAACAAAAGAGAGGAAAATGGTGCTGTGAACGCCGGCAGCACCTCCTTAACTCATATAACTCCGCCTCTGATCGGCCAAAACCCGCTACCAGGTGAATAGATACCTGCATCTATACACGAGGTGCAGGGAGTAAAGTGAGTACTCTAACTTAGTGAGTAATAAAGGTAAATAACAACTGAGCGGTAAGAAATCATGTATGGCAAACCATCATGTTATATAGAAGCAATGTAAACCTTTTTAGAAAATAGTGAATCTATGAAATCTTTAGAAAAACATCTTAACTCAGTTTAAGCCTCTTTTGAAATGTCCTTTTTTCAGCGGTTACGCAAACGAATGCAAAACAAATAGTCCAGATAAGCACAGAATTTTTGCCCCGCGGGCACAACACTCAGTTCTCAAGGAATGCCAGAGTATCAGGTCTATATTGCAAGAAGTAGCACAAAACAACAGATAATAGCAGAAAAATAAGATAACACAAACATATCAAATAGTATCGGTACCGCTACGGTGTGCGGCCCGATCCATTTATCATCGACGACACTCACTGGGGGTGTGCAGACTCCGGGAGGGACCCCTTACGGCCCAAGCGCAATATCAAGCCTTCTCGTGGCATCAAGTCTAGGCCCTCGGCCTCATATCAGTATCAGTATAAGTCTACTGCGTCGTGCAGCCCGATCCAAAGAATCCTCACAATATAGGCCCTCAGCCTTACCCAGTCAAATCACATAAGCCACTAGGGAAATATTTAAACATGATGCTCAACCCAAATATTATTAGAAATACCATTTCAAGTGTTAAAGCAAAATAAACTTGGTTGAGTCTTAAAAACAGTGGAAAATACATGACTGAGTTCAAGTATAAAATCTAAACAGTGAGGAAATATCAACAATAATCCCTGAAGGGTTCAATTAGTTGGCACGAAGCCCAAATACGGCAATCAGCCCAAATTATGATGATAACAAGTGAGTTTCAGTCAAATACGCAGTAATTCATCAATCGGGATGGACTAAGTCACAATCCCCAATGGTGCTCTGCCCCACGCTCGCTATCCGGCGTGCAAGTCACCTCAATATAGCACTACGATGTTCAAATACGGGGTTTCAAACCCTGAAAATATCATTTACAATCATTACTCACCTCGAACCGGCGATATCTCCAGCTCACGATGCCTTTGCCCGTCGAATCGGCCTCCACGCACGTTGAATCTATCCAAAATCAGAGCGAATACATCATAATATTCTAAGGGAACAAAGCCCAAGCAAAAACAATCAATAACGAGCAGAAATCCCAAAATTACCAAAACCCGAGCCCCGGGACCACTTCTTGAAACTCAGAAATTTTCACATCATTAGATTCCTTATCTTCCCACGAGTTCATACATATCAAAAGTTCTCAAATCCGACCCCAAATGGCCTTTCAAATCCCAAATCAAGAGTTCAATTTCTCAAGCCCCTGTTCTTCAATTTTAGGCTTAGTTTCCATGAATTTCTAGGTGGATTTCACAATATAATCGAGTTTTAAGACCAAGATTCCTACCTCAATTTGATTCCCCTTGAATCCCTCTTTAATTTCCTTCAAAAATCTCCAAAAACGAGCAGTCATGGGTGAAAATAGACCCACCTTTGCGAACAAGTTGATTTAGAAAAAAAACATTCTGCCCAGGGGTATTTTTCTTCTATGCGATCGCGGGAAGACCTTCGCGATCGCGAAGCACAAATGTTAAGCCCTCAAAAAATAAATCTATGCAAATGCGACGTACACCATGCGAACGCAATGTACTGCCAGCTTACACTATGCGATTGCAACACTCCGCGTTCGTGATGAATAATTTCCAATCCAATGCCTAAGGGCCACGTTACTCTATGCGAACGCGACCAGTCCTACGCGTTCGCGATCAACAAATTCTATCTACTATGCGATCGCATCTCCATCTGTGCAAACACGAAGAAAGATTTCACTGCTCCCTCCAAAGCCTCTATGTGATCGCGTGGGAACCATTGCGATCGCAATGAACAAAACACCAGAACTGGAACCTGCAATTTTTCTGAAGTCTTCAAAGCGTGAAATGGTCCGATTGACCACCCGAAACTCACCCGAGGCCCTCGAGACCTCAACCAAACATACCCGCATAATTCATAACATCATTCAAACTTGTTCCAATCGTCAAAACACCCCTAACAATATCAACTTCAAGCCTAAGTTTTCCAAAAACTTCGGAAACACACTTTTGATCAAAAACCTGACCAAACGACGTCTGAATGACCCAAAATTTTACACACACATCCCAAATCACATAACGAAGCTACAACAATTCTCGAAATTCCATTCCGACCCTCGGATCTAAATTTCACCTATCAACCGGAATCCGCCAAAATACTAACTTTGCCAATTCAAGTCATATCCCTCCACGGACTTCCAAAATGCATTCCGATCGCGCTCCTAAGTCATAAATCACCTAACGAAGCTAACCAGATCATAAAAACTCGGATCCGAGCTCATATACAAATAAGTCAACTCTTGGTCAAACCTTTCAAATTCAAAGCTTTCAACTGAGACTTTTCTTTCAAATTCATTCCAAATTTTCCTGAAAACCAAAACCAATGATCTACATCAGTCATAATACATTACACGGGGCAAGTCATTTCTGAGAAACGGCGTTCAAAATGCAAAAGCTCAAAACGACCGGTCGGGTCGTTACATCCTCCCCTACTTAAACACACGTTCGTCCTCGAATGTACCAAGAGTTGTTCTAAAAGGCAACGAAACACTGAATAACCTTACCAAGCATATACCCAGGGGTTATCCCACATCACCCTATCTCACATAGGTCCGATAACACAACATAGCTGAAATTTCACAATCCATCCTAGTCCATAAACCATAGAACCACACTTTCACTTTTGAAACTATCAATACGGTCAAAACCTCACACATATACTCTGAATAGTCCCGAACCAGCTGTAATAGCCCATGCCTGCAACCTCAGGTGCAATTATATGATATACCACATAACTCAAACACATGCAGCGATGACTTCCATTCACAGCAGCTACCCACAACAACCAAATACCGATATAAAACCTCTTATTAGCTAAAGTCTCGAACCAACGCTCCTATATACTGCCAATGATAATGAAACACGTAATTAACCATAACCATCTCTCAGATCAGTCATCCATAAGGTTCCTTCTCCTTTGGCAAGGACAATAGCAAATTTCTGAATCGAACCTTGATAATTACCCATCCAACATGCTAAATCGAATCTGTTTGCATTCATTACAGGCCCCCAATGATCTCATCTACTCTAACACAATTACTCTAGTGACATGACACACCAAGATAGGCTAAGGTGACAACTTGCGCAGTCCGCGCACCAATAAGCAACAATCCAAACATACTCACATCATGAAATTGACTCAAATGAAAGAGCCGTACCGCAAGCTCACCAATATCATCATATCACACGACAGAGAACCTGTCTCATACCATAGAAACAGAACACACGAATTTGACCCGCAAGGTCATATTTCCACACAGCTTTGCTGCAACGTGCGATCCTATCCAAATACTGCTCCACATGAAATACCTCAAGTCACTATGCTCGAAATCGACAACCATGCTCAATTGATGCCTAGAAACCAAAGAAAATCAATCCACCCACGGTGAGACAGATAACATATACCACGCAACCCGATAGGTCATAACTGATACTCCATTCACCCAACAACACTTAATTACTCTTCCCGCTCGATTTACACTATGAATTCCCAATAGAACCGCACCACATGTGTCTATAACTAACAAATCATAATGTCTCACAACATAGAA
The DNA here is from genome assembly GCA_026770625.1 of Nicotiana glauca. Lineage (NCBI taxonomy): Eukaryota > Viridiplantae > Streptophyta > Magnoliopsida > Solanales > Solanaceae > Nicotiana > Nicotiana glauca. The sequence continues at coordinate 61,626 of MU767759.1, forward strand.
AATCAACTCTTAGATCTCCCAAGATCACTAACAAGCTCAATAATGATTGAATCGACCTACCCCTCAACAATACAATTCGGGGCCAACCAAGCCAACTCAAGCTAGAACACGCATCCATATTGACCTGCCAACAAACTCATCATCAAGGGAGCCACAGCTCCTAACAGAGCCATACGATATGGTGCCCGACACCAAATCAATACCGGAATCCACAACCTCGCTCGACCACAAGAAATGCATCCGAAAAGTGCCTCAACACCGGAACTAAATCAATGGTAGAAACCTCTGCACTGACATCCATCATGAAGGCCTAATTAAGAAAAACAACCCCTCTCAGCCGTCCGCTTGTCTTGAAATATAAACCACCCTGCTAGAACATAATCCGACGCACCTCGCCACTCACCCTGTGGCATTTCTGGCATAGCCCACAGCGCAATAGTCCAGAATAACGCAACACTGAGACAACCAGTCTACACCCCAATATCATATCCAAAATCTAACTTACCAAGCAAAGAAATATCCACTCGGGCCTCCAAATCCCTGGTAGTTGCTAAACAGTGCCAACACACACGATCTACAACCACATCATAGCATGTATATGAGAACTTCCATCTCTACATTTGCACGGCACATGAATCATCATATCTGATCCCAATTTCTCCATCCGAACACCTGCACACCTTTAATAACCAATCATTTCATGATAAATACTCTAAAAATTCCCTGTGCCACCAAGCAAACCCGAATGCCACCAGTCGATCCAACGAGAAAGTGCCGCAATACTACCAAAGTATCATCAGTTTAATCACATTACCCTTTTTTAAGACACATACTCTCGTCAAATCGCTTCAAATTAGCAGTACCATTTCCTTGATTATCTGAGGATACCCGTGCCTTAAGAGTTTTATGAACTTCCTTTCAGAACTGAACTGTAACCTAGCACACGCCAGTCTCGGTCCTCTAAAACATACCACATATATCATACCATCCAAGGATAATATGAAAACTTTTATCTCCCTTCCGAGCCATAAAAATCTGCGTACTCAACTAGTCAAGAACTTTCATTGATCCCATCTAGAAGAAAATCATTACAGATCCCATGCCCCTCACATTCGTAGAAAATGCACTTCTCCAACCACGGTAGAAATCAACAAGAACTCTCCCAATTCCGTTTGCACAAATTAAACTGCCAAGACTGAATCCTTCTAATTAGACCAAGCTAAGGAAGCCATCAAAACCCAAGAGCATTACTGCAAAATACCTATAAGAACTCATTACCTCGAACATATACAAAGAATTAATCATATCCTTACCATACCGATTTGGTCTACTATCAAGCTACTCCATCTATCTAATTTTCCTTCCTATTCATCATCAACTTGATATTCCCTCTTGATGTAGCACCACAATGCCTCAACCCAGGCTTACCACACTAGACCCCAGCATAAAACCACGCTGACTAAGACCCATAAGCCACTGAATACTCCCTCAAATATTCCTAGAAACACACGCTCCAGAATACTTTACTCTGAGGAACTTCCTGTAAATATAAATCCGTTACCTTTACCTTCCTAATACTGATACATAGAATCCTATAATTAACATAGGAATATCACAAGTCTTGACCTCTCCCAATGAAAACTCTGTCTCTAACCACACCTACAACTTTAAAATACCCGATTGTTTCCTGTAGAATCTTTAACACATTAGAGTCATTCTCGAGAGTCATTCACTCTTCTTCAAACTGCAATTTACGTGATCACACAAACAGAACCACCCGTGCCTCATTAGCACTCTAACACCACATGATATGACCTCATCCCAATACAAACAAAAATCTTCCTGCTCCATGCACTGAGCATTCTTCACCAATAACAGCTTAAGACATCCTGTGATTCTCACACATCTACAAAGCACCATATAACCTTTGTCAAAATTTTCCTTCACTCGAGCCATCCTCGGCTCAATTTCTGCAACCAGAACGGATTCGCCAGCATATCTCAAATCGGAACCAACATAGCACATAACCGTGCAATCAGCTAATGAATAGCAACCTCCCCAACTTGGCTCAAAGCAATAGATCAAAACGCACAATAACTCATAACGCATATACTCCATTGCTGCCTTAATACCATAGTGAGATTAAACTCAATCCTTCATAAGCTTGTGGAAACACAAATCATCTAGAATTTTAACTCTTCTACAAATCTCGCATTCACTCACACAACAGTTAAGCCCACTCTCTAGGCGATCCAATTTAGATTTCAACACATTTTCTTCACTTGTAAATGAGATCTCCTAACATACACATAAGGATCACACCATTTTAGGACACTCCACAGGAGATAACCCACATATTTCACCTCAATATAACATTTCTGTATACCTTCCACTGTCATACACATTACACAATCATTTTGTCTTCCTGGGTCTGAACTCATACCGCCACATAAAATGCACTTCACTCCCCAACTAGGAGACACGAAACGATTCTTCACGCGCCCATAACTCGATTACACATCAAATAACAATAGAAATCAAACACTTGATAGTTCATCTATTATCCAGCAAACTTCCTCGACACTACCAAGTCATATAGATATATCTCGCAGTACTAACATACTCATCACATAGCTATCCAACCGTCATTCCAGCTAATAGGGACAATACCAAACATATAAGTTCAAAACACTTGTTCACATAATCAGCACCTCAGTGCCTAAGCCATAGGCAAGGATCCGGCCTCAAGTCCTCCAGACTGGCCCAACATCAAACTCATAGAGATGTCATCTCGCCCCTTGATCAGGGAATCACAATCCATCAAGGCACATCTGATACGGAATGCTCATGCGCGCATACGTACGCGTGGAAGGAATTTCAAAAGTTTCTTTTCAAGCTGAATCAAGGACGCACGATAAGAATTTAAGAATGTAAAGTTTTCCTAAAGGTTCTGCAGCCTCTCGAGGATAAACACAGACGTCTCCGTACCGATCTGTGAGACTCTACTAAACCTGCTCATGACTTGTGAGACCTAGTAACCTAGGCTCTGATACCAACTTGTCACGACCCAAACCCGGACCCGGTCGTGATGGGGCCCCTCGTGGGGACAAGGCCAGCCAACTAAACCTAATTTTTCTCTTCAAAAATAGTTAAACATAAAATAAATAGCTTAAATATGACTTAAAATATTAATTAACGGAAGTACAACCCAACACAGCCTTAATCGAGGTGTCACAAGTCACGAGCATCTATCAGAAGGCAAATCCACTACAAGGTCTAAAGTATACAAAATTGGAATAATGAACAAAAGAGAGGAAAATCGTGATGAGAACGCCGGTAGTTACCTCCTTAACTCATATAACTCCGCCTCTGATCGGCCAAAACCCGCTACCGGGTAAATAGATACCTGCATCTGCACACGAGGTGCAGGGAGTAAAGTGAGTACTCCAACTCAGTGAGTTATAAAGGTAAATAACAACCGAGCGGTAAGAAATCACGTATGGCAAATCATCATGCTATATAGAAGCAGTGTAAACCCTTTTTAGAAAACAGTGAAGCTATGAAATCTTTAGACAAAGCATCTTAAGTCAGTTTAAGCCCCTTTTTAAATGTCTTTTTTTCAGTGGTTACGAAAATGAATGCAAAAAAAATAGTGCAGATAAGCACAGATTTTTTGCCCCGCAGGCACAACACTCAGTTATCAAGGAATGCCAGAGTATCAGGTCTATATTGCAAGAAGTAGTACAAAACAACATATAATACCGGACAAATAAGATAATGCAAACACATTAAATAGTACCGGTACCGCTGCGGCGTGCAGCCCGCTCCACATATCGCTGCGGCATGCAGCCCGATCCATTTATCATTGACGACGCTCACTGGTGGTGTGTAGACTCCGGAAGGGGCCCCTTACGGCCCAAGCGCAATATCAAGCCATCTCGTAGCATCAAGTCTAGTCCCTCAGCCTCATATCAGTATCAGTATAACTCTGCTGCGGCGTGTAGCCCGATCCAAAGCATCCTCACAATACAGGCCCTCGGCCTTACCCAGTCAAACCACATAAGCCACTAGGGCAATAGTTAAACATGATGCTCAACCCAAATATTATTAGAAATACCATTTCAAATATTAAAGCAAAATAAACTTGGTTGAGTCTTAAAAATAGTAGAAAATACATGACATCGTTCAAGTATAAAATCAAAACAGTGAGGAAATATCAACAATAATCCCCGAAGGGTTCAAATAGTTGGCACGAAGCCCAAATATGGCAATCAGCCCAAATTATGATGATAACAAGTGAATCAATCGGGACGGACTAAGTCACAATCCACAACGGTGCTCTACCCCACGCTTGCTATCCGGTGTGCAAGTCACCTCAATATAGCACTACGATGTGCAAATACGGGGTTTCAAACCCTCAAAATATCATTTACAATCGTTACTCACCTCGAACCGGCGATATCTCTAGCTCGCGTCGAATCTATCCAAAAGCAAAGCAAATACATCACAATATGATAAGGGAACAAAGCCCAAGCGAAAATAATTAATAACAGGTACAAATCCCGAAATTATAAAAACTTGAGCCCCGGGCCCACTTCTCGAAACTCATAAATTTCACATCATTAAATTCTTTGTCTTCTCACGAGTTCATACATATCAAAAGTTCTCAAATCTGACCCCAAATGGCCTTTCAAATCCCAAATCAAGAGTTCAATTTTTCAAGCCCTAGTTCTTTAATTTTAGGCTAGTTTCCATGAATTTCTATGTGGATTTCACAATATAATCAAGTTTTATGACCAAGATTTTTACCTCAAGTCGATTCCCCTTGAATAACTCTTTAATTTCCTTCAAAAATCTCCAAAAACGAGCATCCATGGGTGAAAATAGACCCACCTTCGCGAACAAGTTGATTTAAAAAAAAAACATTCTGCCCATGTGTATTTTTCTTCCATGCGATCGCGGGAAGACTTTCGCGATCGCGAAGCACAAATGTTCAGCCCTCAAAAATTAACTCTATGCAAACGCGATGTACACAATGCAAAGACAATGCACTGCTAGCTTAAACTATGCGATCGCAGACAACACTCTGCGTTCGCAGTGAACAATTTCCAATCCAATGCCTTAGGGCCACTTTATTCTATGCGAACGCGACCAGTCCTACGTGTTCGCGACCAACAAATTCTATCTATTATGCGATCGCATCTTCATCTATGCGAATGTGAAGAACAATTTCACTGCTCCCTCCAAAGCCTCTATGCAATCGCGTGGGAACCATTGTGATCGCAATGAACAAAACACCAGAACTGGAGCCTGCAATTTTTCTGAAGTCTTCAAAGCATGAAATGGTCCGATTGACCATCCGAAACTCACCCGAGGCCCTCGGGACCTCAACCAACCATACCCGTATAATCCATAATATTATTCAAACTTGTTCCAATAGTCAAAAGACCCCCAACAACATCAAATTACTCAAAACTCATTGAATTCAAGCCTAAGTTTTTGAAAAACTTCCGAAACACTCTTTTGATCAGAAAACCAACCAAACAACATCTGAATGACCCAAAATTTTAAACACACATCCCAAATCACATAATAAAGCTACAGCAACTTTCAGAATTCCATTCTGACCCTTGGATCAAAATTTCACATATCAACCGGAATCCACCAAAATATTAACTTTGCCAATTCAAGTCAAATCTCTCCACTGACTTCCAAAATACATTCAGATCGCGCTCCTAAATCATAAATCACCTAAAGAAACTAGACAAATCATAAAAACTCCGATCCGAGCTCATATACCAATAAGTCAGCTCTTGGTGAAACCTTTCAAATTCAAAGCTTTTAGCTGAGACTTTTCTTTCAAATTCATTCCAAATTTTCCTGAAAACCAAAACCAACGATCTGCATTAGTCATAATACATTACACGGGGCAATTCGTGCCCGAAAAATGGCATTCAAATTGCAAAAGCTCAAAACGACCGGTCGGGTCGTTACATTACAATTACTAAATATAAGAAGTTGTTAAAACCACCTATGAATGTGCTAAAATGACTTAAACACTTGAAGCATACAACTACACTAACATCAAATGATAATACTTAAACTAAGCTGAAACCGTACTGAATTCCCGATTAAGAACAATAGCAAAGAACATCCAGCTAAAGGAATCCATTCCCAATCAGCAAATTTATAGCCTATTTTATTGCTTCAAGCTAATGAACATACCTGGAACAACCAAAAACAGTCACAGTAATTCAGCAAGGAACTAATAATCTCAGCAGATCTTAATATAGAAACAAGCAGCACCTTATCAGTCAGCTTTTCATGTTTTGAACCCAGAAGAAAATATCAATTTACTCTAGCTTTTAAAACCCAAGAAATATGAAAAAACAGCAGCAATAGAACAGTGCTTGCGTGTTTTTTTTTTGTATTTTTTCTTTCTAATTTTCAAACTCTATCAATGTGTGTATTGTTCAACCGTTAGCTAAAAATTTTAGGCCACTAATCTCTCTCTCATCTCTGCTATGGAGGAATATATGAAGTGAACCCTTTATACATAAATTTTAGAGCAGCAAAATTGATTTTAAAGCTTTACCATTTACCCCTTCCCCAATTTTTATCTTTTTATTTCCAACCCTAAAATTAGAGCCTGCTTGTTAAACCACCCCAATCCCACCTTCCTAGAAACCCTTTAGTTAATTAGGCAAGATTCCCTCAATCTAAAGTGACCAAAACAGCCCTTGACACCCCTGTATTTACCTTCAGAAAATAAAACCTGGGTCAAATTAACCCAAGACCCAACCCAAACCCATGGGCTTGTGTACTAGCAGCCCAAACTGAAACTTCAAACCATCAAAATGAGCATTGAAGCTCAAATTGTGACCCATGCTGACTAAGGTCAAAAGAAAAGAAAAAGAAGGAGACGGGAAGAACCGGGTCACAGAGAACACAAGAAATTTAAACCAAAAACTCTTAATCAATTTTTGAGCAATAATTCGACTCCTATAGACTAAAATAGATGAAACTAAATAAATGAGTAAAGCAACGAATAAACAGGGAACAAAATGAATTTAATGCAATTAACCAAATTACTGCTTTTTGTTTACATATGCTGCCACAAACTATATCTCTAGATAGCATGTTTAGCAAACGATGTTTTTGTATCGATGTAACTTAGAATGCTCCTTGTACTACTACTTAATTTATAAAAGTATGCTTCTTTTGACCAAAAAAAGCCCACAATTATATTTTCCAAAATGTACTAGGTTAAACAAAAATCCAACTGAAATGGGAAGAGAAGACATGAACATGCAGTCAAAAGGGAAAAGCATATACTGAAATTACCAGAGACAGATGAGTGACTTGATGACAAACATTGTTTGATGAAGTTCGCTTGAATTAGTGAGCTTTGAAATGAATCGAAATTGATGCTAATTGATTGTTCTTAGGGAGAACAATCGATTGGCATAGGTTCCAATAAATTAACAGCCAAGAAAACCACTTAAAACTCTGTAAAGGGAACAAAATTAGGGTTTTCGAATTTGGCGTCAGATCTGTGATTTGAACAAAAGGGTGGGGATTTTGGGAAAATTTGTGGAGGAGAAATTTTGGGGGTTTTTTGGATGGTCCACTGCCCATGGAGACGGTGGAGGAATTTGGGGCAGCGACTAGGGTTTTCAGTCTCTGAACATAGAGACGAAGGACTAAAGGTGAAGTGAAATGGATGGGGCTTTGGTTTCGACAATTAAATATCAAAAGGAACCTCAGTTCTCAACCGGTTGATCAATGGAGATCAACGACTGGGAATCTAAGAGGGAAACAACGTCGTTTAGTTTAGATGAGGAGTTGGACCGATTAGGGTATTGGGCTGGTCTTACTGGGCGGGTGAATTGGGTTCAAATGTTTGGGTCTTGGCCCAAATTGAGTTTTTAAGACCAAATTCCTATTCCCTTTCTTTGTTCTTTGTTTTTTTCTTTTTCTTCTTTCTCTTTTTCTTTTTCTTCTAATTAATTAAAATCTAAATTAATCTATGTTGTAAAATTGAAATAATTATCTATTAAAATATTTATAAAAATTAATTACTCCTAAATTAAAAGAGAAAAGTACCCATTCAAAACTAAAAGGCTAAAAATGCAAAAGTAGACCAATTCTTGTGATTTTAATAAAGCAACTACTTTACTAATTGACCTGAAAAATGTAAAAATGAATCCTAAATGCAATACATGGTATTTTTGGCATTTTCATAATTTTTGACAGAAATAAACATGCATATAAATGCAAACAATTAACACAGATTCTAACAAAAACCTATAAAATTGTAAAAAAAATAAAAAATTGTTTTTCTTGTATTTAATGGGAGTAATTCATATAGGAAAAAAATCGCGTGCTCCCAGCTTCCCCTCTTTGTTCGAAAACGCAAAGCATTTTCGTGCAAAGATAAAGTGAGCGAATACGAGCAATTTATGCCCGTTTGAATACTCCGTGGAAAGAATTTTTGAAAGATTTGACCGCACCCTGCTTCTGAGGTTGCCTACATATCCTTGGCTATAAAGGAATCAAGTCAGGTAATTTCACAAGTTTCGGTAGCTGGGACTACCAGGAGGCTGTGATTTTACTGTTGTTGCTGTTGATACTGCTTATTGAACCCCTTATTACACCAAGACAAAATAAAAGAAGCTAGACTAAACTTATTATCTATGAATTACAAGAATCCTATATAGAATTCTTCAAACTTGATCTTGTAGCTTCTGTTGCTCTGTTGACTTGTACTCTTCAGGTGAGATTCTTTTGTTGTTGCCTTGAATTGTATTCTATAGTGGATTCCCTTATTCTCCAGGTAGGTGCCTGATTACCAATACTCGAACTTCCTTCCTTCAAAACTTGTACTTCCTTCTCCTTGTTCTCCAGGTGGGTGCCTGATTGCCAATACTTGCACTGTTTTTCCTTAAAACTTTGACTTGTTTTCCCTTTGTTTTCTAGATGGGCACCTGATTGCTGAACTTAAACTGTCTTCCTTTGAACATTGCTGCTTTCCCTTTGTTCTCCAGGTGGGTGTCTGATTTCCAACACTTGGACTGCTTTTCCTTGAGACTTGAACTGTTTCTCTTTGTTCTCCGGGTGGGCTCCGAATTGCTCAACTTGAACCGTCTTCCTTTGAACATTGTTGCTTTCACTTTGTTCTCCAGGTGGGGGCCTAATTTCCAACACTTGAACTACTTTTCCTTGAGGCCTGAACTATTTGTTCTCCAAGTGGGCTCCTGATTATTGAACTTGAACCGTCTTCCTTGTAACATTGCTACTTTCCCTTTGTTCTCCAGGTGTGCCTGATTTCCAACATTTGCACTGCTTTTCCTTGAGACTTGAACTGTTTCCCTTTGTTCTCCAGGTGGGCTCCTGATTGATGTCTTCCTTTGAACATTGTTGCTTTCCCTTTGTTCTCCAGGTGGGTGCCTGATTACCAACATTTGAATTGTCTTCCTTTACTCTGAAACTTGAATTGTTCTCCCTTTGTTTTCCAGGTGGGCGCCTGATTTCCAACACCTAAATTGTTTTTCCTCGAAACTTGAACTGCTTTTCTTTATTCTCCGGGTGGGTGCCTGATTGCCGAACTCGAACTACTTCCTCTTGAGTTTTCTTTTTCCTTTGAACTTGTGTCGTCTTCCCTTTGTTCTCAAGGTGGGTGCCTAATTTTAACAAAACAAAAGAAATTTTTCTGCCACAGTTTGATATTGGTAACATCTGTGAGTGTTAACCGATTCTTGTGATCAGAACAAATTCTAAACTAAATTCCTTTATCCTAAAAATTTCAATCCAAGCCTCATCTCAAAAGTGAAAAGCTTAAATGCCAAATTATACTTCCTAAAAGTAGACCTCTCGTCAGACCTTGTCATTTGCGAGTGTCTCAAAACTTACTAAATCTTGTTATCCAGGAGGGTACTGGAATTCACTATCGAGCCTGTCTAGTGCCTGCTTTCCTCACGGTGGGTTTCTCCGAAACAAAGAAAATTTCCTGCCCATATTTTAATCAAAGAAAACTTGTGAGTTTAAGCATAGTGGTTAGTTTGTGGTCTTGACTTTGAGGGCGATTTCTCCTTCACTTCCCATGACAACTTCGATTTCAACTCAAAAGACCTTGCCTATTTATTGACTGACCACTTTATCTATCACCCTTATCACGAAGAATGCCTTTGATCCGTTCAAACCCAATACCATTCATCTGTTGCATTATGCTCATGCAATGACATGTACTAAGCCTTTGTGTTTCAGATAAATCCCAAAGCACGTCAATTGACCCCCACTCAGTGCACATGTTGTTCTTTCCTGACTTAAACCATTGGCCTTGGCCTTGAGGTCTACTGCTCCTTCACTTGCCATGATAACTTTGATTTCCGCTTGGAAGACCTTGCTTATCACTGATTAACCACTTTCTCTGTCAACCATATCACATAAAATACCTTTGATCCATTCACCCATCATACTCTATTTGTTGCATTCTTCATGAATTGACATATACCAAACCTTTGTATTTCACATGAATCCCAAAGCATGTTGATTGTTACCAACTTAGTGTGCATGTTGTTCTTTCCTGACTTATGCCACTTTGATGTGCTAGCCAGATCCTGTTTTGTGCAATTGGAAAGCTGGTGGCAAATTTTGAAGTCATTTCTCACTTGTTCTGACCAAACATACTCAGGAAGAGGAAGTAAACAAGACAAAAGGAACAGAGAAAAGGAAAATAGAAAGAGATGATTCCTAACAAGAGAACTACAAAGTAGAAACTTATCAGATGTGGATACCAACTATAATAACCACGACATATACCTTTGGATTAAGTGGGCTAGTCTGTCAAGAAAGTCTAGTGTTCAACTCTTGCTGTACCATCTTTTTTGTGAAACTGGGCTTCAATGCTCCGAACATCCTAGCTGATTCACGATCCTTATTACACTTGTGGTGCTTGAAGGATTTTCACCATCAAGCCTCTATCATTTTGTTCTTTCTCTCAACTCACCGTCGTCTTATGGTGCCTGGGAAGGTTTTCACCAATATGACTCTCTCATTTTGTTCTTTTCTTTTTATTTCCTCTGATTTCGCAGATGAAAAGGCATTACCCATAGTAAAACATCATATGCTCCTGGAATGTCTAGCTCGTCACTCTCAAAGATTATCTAGGAGGTCTTTATTGGACCATAATGTGGCTTTTGACAGGTTTAGAAAGAAAGGATATCATAAAGGCTCAAAACAACTTGAATAGGTTCAGAATTACAACTTTTGGAATCAGATTTTTTACAAAACCGCAACTTCTGCCCCAGTTTCTTTGCCTGGGGACTTTTAAATTTTTATTTTGATGAGACCGAACCGTGAGGTTGCCTACGTATCCTTAAAAGGAATCAGGTCAAACATAGTTCATGACATAGGAATTGCTTTATTTTTTTTTACTTTTCTCTTTTTTTAGTGACATGTCAAGTATAGAACTCTCCTTGGGTGATTTCTTTTTCACAATGGATATCCTCTATCAATCCTGAGAAAACTTTCTTGACTTTATCTTGTAACATGAGATTCACTTGAACTCAAAGTTGTTTGCTTCAAATTTTCTGGGATGCACTCTCCCTTAACGAATTCTTGTCACCCTATCACTACTAGAAACAGGGCCTGTGGCAACGAAAATTTATGCAACGGTAACAGAACCGTTTCCATACACTATATATAGCAACAGTTTTAACTGTTGCCTAAAAGTCTGGAGGATTTTGCTAGTCTTTAATAATCAACCCGTTGCCATTGTACAGGAACCGTCGCCATAGATCCTACTATTGCAACGGTTGTTACAAACGTTGCAATATGTGTATCTATTGGCACGATATTGGGGGAAAATTACATATGGTGACAGTTTTGGGTTCCCTCCTTATTTTCCCTCTTCTATTTTGCCAAACCCGCCAAAATCTTTTCCTTAATATTTTTTTTACTCTTATTTCGTATTGAATATATAAACTATCCCCTTTTCATTCCTTAAACAACTACGCTATCAGACTATACCCTAAACCCATTTCATCTCTCGCTAATTATTTCCCAATTTCATATCCTCCCAATTTCACTCCCTATTTCGCTCTCCCTCTCTCTCTCTCATCCAAATTTGTAACATAAACACTGCAATGAGGGTTCTTAGCCATGGGTGAAATTTAACTTTGTAAAATTAAATACCCAATAGATTCACAAATTTGCAAAATCGTGCAAAATCAGATTTTCAAAGTGTATTTGCAGAGAGAAAAAGTTTGGGATCTCTTTCTACCATCAGCGTAAGTTTCCCTATTTTAGGCTAGTTTCATATTTTCAATTATCTTTGTGATTTTCGTTTGCATGCATACAAATTGGTGGTCTTACTTTTTTATTTTAATTTTATATGCATTTTATTTATGAAAGTCTTTGATTTATTCAGTAACTACAATTAGAAGCGAGTTTTCTATTGGCAGATTCTCCGAAAAAGATCGATTACTTAAGCGTGTTCATTCAATTAGTTTCTCAGTAGCTTCAATCGCGAGAAATTATTTTCCCAAAAGGCACACTGTAAGAAATCGCTAGCTGAAGAAATTGTAAGTTCTTATTTTCTTATTTAGATATATTAGTTTTCTTTATTCTTTAGTCTTTTGGGTATTAGTGGTGTATATGTTGCTTCAAATTTATGGTTTGAATCAAAATTGGTATGCTGGGCTTTGAATCGTTTGTTCTTTCAAAGCAAAAATGAATCATTTTCCATTTTTAGGTACAGGGTAAAAGGGTTTCATTATTTGCTGCTTTTAACTTATGTGGTTCATGTGGATCAAGATAAGAATGTATCAGTTAGTTCTGTTTTGTTGCAATAAAGTAAGGATATGATGCTTGCATAGAAGGAAAAAAAGCTCCCCCTTTCTAGATATGCTCATGTTTTGCTGCAGCTTTGTATTCTTTCTCCCCCCCCCCCAAAAAAAAACTACTATAGTTTAATAATATATTGGTAAAAAGATACATTAATTAATTAGTAAATGTAAAAAATACATGTATTATTTTTTGATTGATTTGGTGCAAACTCAGGTACTAGTGAAATTTTTCAGCCTTCTTTTTCTCTTGTAGATGTGTGTTCCATGATAGCAACGTTTGAATATTTTAGAAGAGATAATATATTCCAAATTTTTGTTCAATGTGTTTGTTCAAATATGTATCATGTTTTCCCTCTTACTCTTCTGCTCTTGTGTTCGTCATTGATAGCACCATCACATATTAAGAAAAAAAAAGGGAAATTGAAAGGTTCTAATCAGGTGCTGGTACTTATTAAGTACATAGAAGTGCACGACATCGTCTGATTTAAAATTGGGATGTAGGGAGTATCTTCTTCTATTTTATTCGATCATTACTTGTATTCAGTTTATGAAAAATATTCACCTTTGTTCTAGATGTAGGTTTAAATTATTTGATAGTAAGTCAATTTATCTGTTTGTAAAAGCTAGGTATCTATTTATGAGAGCACTTCATACATAGATGGGCCTCAGTAAATAAACATACCAAACTCCTACATCCTAGTTATAAAAAATACATTCTAATTGCTATATCTATATGTTGCTACTTATGGAAAAAGTGAGCAGGAAATTATTTGTATAATTTAAATTGAGATCTTGTTTGTTCAGATCATTTTTTATATCTGTAAAAGTGGTTTATTCATATGCATTACAGTAAAATGATCTTATTTGCTTGTAGAATACTTTAGTTTGTAAAGATTTAAAGGTTGCATATATTGATGAGAACTAAATCGACATCCTTGAATCCTAGATTAGCATAGTACTTGGTCATGGTTTATTTGATAACATTAGTTCTCTTTAATTTTTTTTGTAACTTAGCTTAACATAAATCTTAACTTTGGGGATTTACTAATATCTTATAGGAATTAAATGGATTATGGAGATAAAAGTTGGATGAATCTCCTAAGATGGACGGATGAGTATATTCGTGGAGTAAATAATTTTCTTGATAAGGCATTTGACCGAGCTTCCCAGGGAAATAAAATATTATGCCCTGGCAAAAAGTGCATGAATCGCAATTGGCATTATATAAATGTGGTGGAGGATCACTTGGTAGTCAATGGGTTTGTTGCTGGTTATACCAAATGAGTTTTCCATGGGGAAGGATTTTCCTCGACAAATCCACCTAATCCATGCAATGATGATGATGATTTTGACATGCATGACGATATTGATGGACTACTTCATGATACATTTAGAAATATAGAGGGAGAGTCAAGGCATGAAGAAGGAGTGAAAGAGGGACTATCTGAAGATGCAAAGAGATTTTTTAGATTGGTTGATGAGGGAAAATTAAATTTTACTAAACTAAGTTTCACCATTCGGCTATACTTGCTTAAGTCCTTGCATGGGTGGAGTAATGTAGCATTTTCAGACATGCTGGACTTGATAAAAGAGGCATTTCCCTTTGCTCAACTACCAGAGTCATTTAACAAGGCTAGAAACATGATAAGAGATTTGGGCCTTCAATATCAAAAAATACATGTATGCCCTAATGATTGCATGCTATTTTGGAATGACAATGCGAAGGCTGATACTTCTTCTGTTTGTGGGACTTCAAGATGGAAGAGTACTAATGCAAGTTCTAATATCCCTGCAAAGGTTTTAAGGTACTTTCCCTTAAAGCCTAGGCCTTTAAAGGATAGTCATGTGTCCTGAAACAACTATTGCAATGAAATGGCATGCTAATGAACGACCCAATAATGGGAATTTAAGGCATCCGGCTGATGGAGAAGCTTGGAAGGATTTTGATTCCTTGCACCCGGACTTCGCTAGAGAATCTCGTAATGTTCTGGGTTTTTCAAGCGAAGGTTTTAATCCATTTATAACCATGAGCATTTCTCATAGCACATGGCTTGTTGTGCTGATGAACTATAATTTATCGTCGTGGATTTGCATGAAGCCGGAATATATTATGTTGTCAATGATCATTCCAGGTCCATCATCTCCAGGAAATGATATTGATATGTACCTACAACCACTAATTGTAGAACTGAAGGAACTATGGAAAGTCGAGATAGAAACATATGATGCTGATACAAACCAAATATTTCAAATGCGTGCAGCTTTATTGTGGACAATTAGTGATATTTCAGCATTAGCAATGCTTTCAGGATGGAGCACAAAGGGTAGATTGGCATGCCCCATTTGAAATTACGACACATGCTCTCAATATCTCAAACATAGTCATAAGATGTGTTACTTGGGCCATCGAAGATTTTTTTCTCCTGATCAACCATTCCGAAAAGATAAGAGGTCATTTGATGGTAAGAAGGAGCATAGACACGCACCTACTTCTTTATCGGGTGTAGAAGTATTTGAAGAATTGCTTGAATTCAATAATGTTTTTGGAAAGGGAAAAAAGAAAAGGCTTCGTAACAACAAGAGTCCGTGGAAAAAGAGATCTATTTTTTTTTGAATTGCCATATTGGATGCATAACAAATTGAGGCACAATCATAATGTGATGTGCATTGAGAAAAACATATGTGATAGTTTGATTGGGACTTTCTTAGAAATAGATGGAAAGTCAAAGGATCATGTAAATTCTCGCTATGACTTGCAAGAAATGGGGATACGAAAGGAGCTACAACCAAGAGAAGATGATAATGGAACAGTAAGTTTGGCTCAAGCTTGTTTCTCCATGAGTCTAGAAGAGAAAAGTTTGTTTTGCACCGTTATAAAAAATGTCAAATTGCCAAAAAGGTGTGCTTCGAATATATCAGACTGTCTGCATGTGAAGGAGATGAAAATATCAGGGTACAAAAGTCATGATGCTCATTTTATAATGCATTACTTAATCCAAGTTGTAGTTAGGAAATCATTTCCTAGGAATATTTCGTTGACCTTGATTAGGTTGGGCAATTTCTTTAGAGCTATATGTAGTAAGGTTGTAATGAGAAAGGATCTAGAAAAAATGCAATCTAAAATTGCTGAAATAACTTCTGAACTTGAAAGGATTTTTCTTCCAACATTTTTTAATATAATGCCACATTTGCCTATTCATCTAGTGAATGAAATTAAGCTTGGGGGTCCGACACATCTTCATTGGATGTATTCTATTGAGAGGAACCTATGTAAGTTGAAGGCATTTGTTCGTAATCGATCTTGTCAGGAAGCGTCAATAGCAGAGGGGTTTTTAGCCGAAGAGTACTTGACTTTTTGTTCGAGATACCTACATGATGGCGTGAAAACTAGATTCAGTATGTACCGAACTGAGGATGATGAATGCCCTCAAGATTTATCACCTATATTCCCTAAGATTGGCCATCCAATTGGAGGTAAGAAGAACAAAAAAGGTAAGACTTTTCTCATGGATTCACAGTTATCATATGTAGTGTGAGCACGTGATTTTTGCCCTATATGAATTATTCCCATAAATTCAAAACAAAATAATTTCTTTTCATTACTTGCAATTTTGTGGGTTTTCATGGCATTTTCTGTTAATTGTTTGCATTTATTTGTGCATTTTAATTGTCATGACCCGGATTTCCCACCATCGGGATCGTGATAGCGCCTACTCGTGATAGCTAGGCAAGCCAACTTACTTACCATTTTCATTAGTAAAACCATTTTGTTGTCAATTTATAGCATCATTAATAATAACAACAATAACTGCAGAAGTCTAATTTTATAAGTCTGAAATAAATACGAAATGCTCAAAAATATTCTCTACCTAAGATTTGGTGTCACATACTCACGAACCACTAAGAATAAACAACATATAATGGTCTGAAAGAAATATAACAGCTGTCTATCTCAAAACAGAGGCAACAGTATAAATGAAAAGCATAAGAAGAGACGTCGGGCCTGCGGACGCCTGCAAGGCTACCTCAGTCTCGTGATAATAAAATCCTGCTCTCGAACTAGTACTGCTGCTACTGATCAAAACCTGGACCTGTGCAAAAATGCATAGAAGTGTAGTATCAACACAACTGACCCTATGTGCTGGTAAGTGTCTAGCCTAACCCCAGTGAAGTAGTGACGAGGCTAGACTGGACACCACGTAAACCTCTGCAGTTATAAATACACAGCGGAAATCGAATACCAAATAATTAACAACATGGGAGGGGGAACATGCTATGGGGAAATACAATTAGCAGTAACCAAGAGTAACAACCAAACAGCTTAAAGTACACAATGAAACAAGAAGTCAATATTCAGACATAACCACAAATATCAACAACTGTTGCGGCGTGCAACCCGCTCTATAATTACCATTGTTGCGGCATACAACCCGCTCCATAATACCATTGTTGTGGCGTGCAACCCGCTCCACATATCACTGTTGCGGTGTGCAACCCGACCCATATTATTTATCATTTATCATTGTTGCGGCGCGCAACCCGATCCTCAGTATCATTTGTTGCGGCGTGCAACCCGCTTCTCAATATCATTTAACAGTCTGAGTCCCTAAGCAACAGTCACAATGAAGGGACACACATCAGACAAATACATAGCAAACATCCCGGCAAGGGAGTACAATTAACGGCTCAATCATCCCGGCAAGGGAGCATAATTAATAGTTCAATCGTCCCGGCAAGGGAGCATACATTAAATACTTACGTCCCGGCAAGGGAATAATCAACAATGTTTCCTTTTTTCCTTACTTTACTTATCTTATAATTCACTTTACTATTCTGAGCCAATGCTTCAAAGAATTTAATGATCATTTACTGTTCATACGTTATTCACAATAGATAGACATCCTCCAATAACATGGAATTCACAGCCAGTTCATGATAATCACATTATAAGGACTCACGGTCATGCTAGACACCAATGTATAGATACTCGTCACCATGCCTATACATCGTACTCGATCACATAACAATTAGTAACAAGACTCAACTCCTATTCCTTCAAGCTAGGGTTAGACCAAACACTTACCTCAAAGCCTTGAAGTCCGCTTAACCTTCAACTATTGCTTTACCTCGTGATTCAACCTCCAATTCGCTCGAATCTAATCACAATTCATTCAATTACTTTAATAAACACTATATGAATTGGTTATAAAAATGGTTTTTCCCAAGTTTTACTCAAAAATTCCCAAAATACCCCCGGGCCCACGTGGTCGAAACTCGAGGTTCGGACCAAAACTCAATCACCCACAACCCCACGAATCCAAAGATATAATTTGTTTTAAGATTCGACCCCAAATTGGGGTTGAATTACGCAAAATTTTCAAAACCCAAACTTTGCTCAAAACCCATAATTTCTACCTTAAACTTCATGATTTAGGGCTAGGAATTTGATAAATTATGATAGAAAGTGAAGAAGACGAGTTAGTTGATACTTACCCAAGCAACTTTGGTGAAGATTAGCTCTAAAAATCGTCTATATGCTGTGGAGAAGACAAGGTTTATGAAAAGTGGGAATAAATCCCGTGTTGCTACTGTTCTGAACTTTAAAAAAATTACAGAAGGGATTTACCCTTCACGATCGCGACACCAAGGACGCGTTCGAGATGAAGAAAAACTGGGGGCATCGCGTTCGCGGTTGGGAGCACGCGAACGCGAAGAAGGAAAAGCTGGGCCCTGGGAAAATAGCCTACGCGAACGCGAGAAGGCAGATGCGAACGCGGTGGAGGGGATAACAAGGCACTGCGAACGCGAGCCTAGGGCCGCGTTCGCGAAGAACAAAGGTCTGCAACAGAAATCTGATCCTATTTCCAAGTGTAAAAACACCCTGACACACCTCTGAAACACTCCTGAGCCCTCGGGGGTCCTAACCAATCACACACACTAACTCAAAAACATCCTACGAACTTGCTCGAGCGATCAAATCACTAAAATAACATCAAATTCAACGAATTAAACCCCAAGATCATCATTTTTCATTTCAAAGTTCATAAACCTTAACTTTAGCTATGTATGTCCGAAACACGTCAAACGACGTCCGTTTTCAACCAAACTTTACAGGAAGCGCTTAAACAATATATAAAACTTGTACCGGGCGTCGGAACCAAAATACGAGCCCGATACCATAGTCTTTTAATCAATTTTCATTCTCATTTTCCTTAATAATTTTAGAAAAATAATTTAACAGAAAAATTCTTTTACTCAGGTTCTAGACCTCGGATTTCGACTCCGAGCACATGCCCGAGTCCCATATTTTTCTACGGACCTTCTGGGACCGTCCAATCTCGGGTCTGGGTCCGTTTACCAAAAATATTGACCAAAGTCAAGAATAATCATATTAATATCAAAATTCTTCAAATTTTTCACAGAATTCACATATTCCAACACAGAAATTTTCCGGCTATGCGCCAGACTGCGCATGCAAATCGAGGCAATAGAAAATGAGGTTTTCAAGGCCTCGGAAGCATAAAACAGATGAGGAAAATAGGTGATGACCCTTTGGGTCATCACATCCTCCACCTCTAAAACAACCGTTCGTCCTTGAATGGACAAAAGAAAGAAGTACCTGAGTCGGGGAACAAATATGGATAACGGCTCCGCATATCAGACTAGGACTCCCAGGTCGATGCCTCAGGAGGCTGACCTCTCCACTGAACACGCACTGAAGGAAAACTCTTCGACCTCAACTGCCGAACCTGCCGGTCTAGAATAGCTACTGGCTCCTCCTCGTAGGACAAATCCTTGTCCACCTGGACAGTGCTGAAATCTAACACGAGTGTAGGATCGCCGTGATACCTCCGAAGCATAGATACATGGAAAACTGGATGCACGGCTGATAAGCTAGGTGGCAATGCAAGTCTATAAGCCACCTCTCCCACTCGATCAAGTATCTCAAACAGACCAATGTACCTTGGGCTAAGCTTGCCCTTCTTTCCGAACCTCATCACGCCCTTCATAGGCAACACCCGGAGCAATACTCGCTGACCAACCATAAAATCTACATCTCGGACCTTACGGTCTGCATAACTCTTCTGCCTAGACCGAGCTGAACGCAATCTCTCCTGAATAATCTTGATCTTATCTAAGGCCTCCTGAACTAAATCAGTACCCAACAACCGAGCCTCTCCCGGCTCAAACCATCCAACTGGAGACCGACATCGCCTACCATACAATGCTTCATATGGGGCCATCTGAATGCTGGATTTGTAGCTGTTGTTGTAGGCGAACTCTGCTAAAGGTAAAAACTGGTCCCACCAGCCTCCAAAGTCAATGACACAAGCTCGGAGCATATCTTCCAAAATTTGAATAGTCCGTTCAGACTGACTATCTGTCTGAGGATGGAATGCTCTGCTCAACTGAACCTGCATGCCTAACTCTTGCTGAATCGCTCTCCAGAAGCGCGAGGTAAACTGCGTACCTCGATCTGAGATAATAGATACTGGCACCCCATGAAGGCGAACAATCTCCCGGATATAAATCTCCGCTAACCTCTCGGATGAACAGGAGACTGCTACTGGAATGAAATGTGCTGACTTGGTCAGCCTATCAACAATGACCCAAATAGCATCAAACTTCTTCCGAGTCAACGGAAGTCCAGTTATGAAATCCATTGTAATCCGCTCCTACTTCCACTTGGGAAGCTCAATTCTCTGAAACACACCACCAGGCCTCTGATGCTCATATTTGACCTACTGACAATTTAAACATCGAGCGACATACGCAACAATGTCCTTTTTCATCGTACGCCACCAATAATGCTACCGCAACAATAGAATACCAGGAACTATGGGCTCCGCTAAGATCAACTCTCGAACCCATCAACATTGGGCACACAAACTCGCCCCTGCAATATCAACACCCCATCGTCGCCTAAGGTTACCTTCGTGGCACCTCCACGCTGCACCGTATCTCTCAGGACACGCAAATGGGGATCATCAAACTGTCGCTCACGGACACGCTCCAATAGAGAAGAAAAAGCGACCGTTCAAGCCAACACTCTGCTAGGCTCAGAAATATCTAATCTCACAAATCGGTTGGCCAAGGCCTGAACATCTAAAGCAAGCGGTCTCTGGCTGACCGGAATATAAGCGAGACTACCCATGCTGGCAGACTTTCTACTCAATGCATCGGCCACCACATTGGCCTTACCTGGGTGATATAAGATAGTAACATCATAATCTTTCAACAACTCTAGCCATCTCCTCTGCCGCACATTCAACTCCTTCTGCTTGAACAAGTACTGAAGGCTCTTGTGATCCGTGTATACCTCACACGCCACACCATATAGATAATGCCTCCAAATTTTCAAAGCATGAACAACCGCTGCCAACTCTAGGTCATGAACCGGATAATTCTTCTCATGGATTTTCAACTATCTCGAAGCATAGCCAATAACTCTGCCATCCTACATCAATACCGCTCCAAGTCCAGTACGGGAAGCATCACAATAGACTGTGTTAGGCCTTGAACCTGTGGGCAAAACCAACACTGGCGCCGTAGTCAGAGCTATCTTGAGCTTCTGAAAGATCGCCTCACACTCGTCTGACCACTTAAACTGGGCACCCTTATGGGTCAACCTGGTCATCGGGGCTGCAATAGAAGAGAACTCCTCTACGAACCGACGGTAGTAACCTGCTAACCCCAAGAAACTCCGGATCTCGGTCACTGAAACTGGTCGAGGCCAATTCTTGGCTGCCTCAATCTTCTTTAGGTCCACTTGAATACCCTCTACTGATACAATATGACCCAGAAATGCAACCGAACTCAACCAGAACTCGCATTTTGAAAACTTAGCATACAACTGGCTATCCTTCAGAGTTTGAAGAACCACTCTGAGGTGCTGCTCGTGCTCCTCCTGACTGCGGGAGTACACAAGGATATCATTTATAAAGACTATCACGAACAAGTCTAGATAAGGCCTGGACACTCGGTTCATCAACTCCATAAATGTTGCTGGGGCATTGGTCAACCCAAATAACATGACTAAAAACTCATAGTGCCCATACCAAGTGCGGAATGCTGTCTTAGGGACATTAGACGCCCTAATCTTCAGCTGATGATAGCCAGATCTCAAGTCTATCTTTGAGAACACCCTTGCTCCCTGGAGCTGGTCAAACAAATCATCAATCCTCGGCAGTGGATACTTATTCTTTATCGTCACTTTGTTTAATTGCCGGTAATCAATACACATCCGCATCGAACCATCCTTCTTCTTCACAATAATACTGGCGCACCCCAAGGAGAAACACTAGGCCTGATAAAGCCCTTCTCTAGCAAGTCCTGCAACTGATCCTTTAGCTTTTTTAACTCTGTCGGGGCCATGCGATACCGTGGAATAGAAATGGGCTGAGTGCCCGGAACCAGATCAACACAGAAATCAATATCCTTGTCGGGCGGCATACCCTGCAGGTCTGAAAGGAAAACCTCGGGAAACTCCCGTACAATAGGAACAGAGTCAATAGAAGGAACCTCTGCGCTGGAGTCGCGAACATACGCCAGATAAGCTAAACACCCATTCTCGACCATGCGTCGAGCCTTAATGTATGAAATAACATTTAGGGTGGTGTGACCTGGGGTCCCTTTCCACTCTAGTCGGGGTAATTCTGGCAAAGCCAAGGTTACGGTCTTGCCGTGACAATCTAGGATAGCATTATACGAGGACAACCAATCCATCCCCTATATAACATCAAAATCCACCATATCTAACAGTAATAAATTAACACGAGTCTCAAGACCCTCAAACACAACCACGCAGGAAGGATGCACCCGGTCGACTACTATGGAGTCACCCACCGGCGTAGACACATAGACAGGAATGTCCAAGGCATAACTAGACATAGCCAGGCAAGGTGAAAAATAGGAAGACACATATGAATATGTAGACCCAGGGTCAAATAGTACTGAAGCATCTCTATCGCAAACTAGAATGGTACCTGTAATCACAGCATCTGACGCCTCCGCCTCTGGCTTGGCTGGCAAAGCATAAAATCGGGGCTCAGCACCACCTCCCTGAACCATGTCTCTAGGACGGTCATCCACCGGCTAACCTCTACCTCTGGCGGGATGGCCTCCACCTCTACGGTCTCGACCTCTACCTCTATGATCCGTACCCCCGCCCCTGGCTGGCTGGGCAGGTTGTGGGTCAGCTGGTGCCTGAATCATAGGGTGAGGACCCTGCTACTATGACTGTGTACCCCTCAATCTCGGGCAATCTCTCCTGATATAACCGTATTCTCCACACTCATAACACCCCTCGGAACGACAAGACTGGCCCTGATGGCCCGAATGACCTCCACAAACACTCTGAAGAGGCTGTGCAATAATGGGCTGCTGATCTGAATACTGCTCACGAAAACAACGATCACCTGAACCACCCTGTGAAGCCTGGAGGGAAGACTGAAAAGGCCTGGAAGACTGGCCCCTATCATAAGAATCCCTGCTTCCAGATGAGGCACCATCGAAACGACCTGAGTGACGAGGCTTCTTGTCTGCCCTATAATCTCCCCCTGTGGTAAAACCATCTCAATCCTGCGGGCCACATTGGCCGCCTCCTGAAAAGTAATATCAGTACCCATCTCTCTGGCCATCTGAAGACGGATAGGCTGGATCAACCCATCAATAAATCTCCTCACTCTCTCCCTCTCAGTGGGGAGTATGACGAGGGCATGGCGAGCCAGATCGATAAACCGGGTCTCGTACTGTGTGACCATTATAGATCCCTGCTAGAGGTGCTCAAACTGCCTTCGATAAGCATCCCTCTGAGTAACAGGAAGGAACTTCTCTAAAAATAACTCCGAAAACTGATCCCAAGTCAAAGGCGGCGACCCTGCTGGTCTAGCTGAACAGTAATCCCTCCACCAAGTTTTGGCAGATCCAGACAAACGAAAAGCCACAAAATCAACTCCGTTGGACTCCACAATCCCCATGTTACGAAGAACCTCATGGAAGCTGTATAAGAAATCATGGGGGTCCTCAGAAGAAACTCCGTTGAATGTAGCAGTGAAGAGCTTAGTGCATCTGTCCAACCTCCACAAAGCATCTGCGGACATAGCCGCTCTATCATCGGTCTGTGCAACTACCCCCGGCTGAGCTGCCGCAGCTGTCTGAACCAGTAGAACCTGTGTCTGGGGAGCTACCTGCTCCGAAGTACGTGCAGCAGGAGTCTGGGCTCCTCCTCCAGCCTGAGGATTGGCTGGTGCTGCGGGAAGCAATCCTGCCCTGGTGACACTCTCCATAATACCAACCAACCAAACCAAGGCGTCCTGAAGAACAGGGGTAGCAATAAACCCCTCTGGGACCTGAGCTGGGCCCACCGGAACTGTCTGGGCTGGGGCCAGAACTTCCTCGCCAAGGTTAACCTGAGTATCTGCCACTAGTGTTGCTACTGGTGGCTGGGTTTTGCCCCTACCTCGGCCCTTAGCCTAGCCACGTCCTCTGCCCCTAGCGGGAGCTGCCTGGGGCTCGGACTGCTGATCAGCGGATGAGGAAGCGCATGTTCTAGCCATCTGCGAAAGAACAGAGTAGAAATTCAATCAGCATTTGAGGAACCAAATCGCACGACAAGAAAGAACAAATGAAAGATTTTTCCTAACTCAATAGACTCTGGGGAACAAGTACAGACGTCTCCGTACCTACCCCTCAAACTCTACTAAGTTTGTTCATGAGTTGTGAGACCTACGTAACCCTAGTGCTCTAATACCAACTTGTCACGACCCGGATTTCCAACCATAGGGATTGTGATGGCGCCTACTCGTGGTAGCTAGGCAAGCCAAGTTACTTACCGTTTTCATTAGTAAAACCATTCTGTTGTCAATTTATAGCATCATTAATAATAACAACAATAACTGCGGAAGTCTAATTTTATAAGTCTGAAATAAATACGAAATGCTCAATAATATTCTCTACCCAAGATTTGGTGTCACATACTCACGAACCACTAAGAATAAACTACATATAAAGGTCTGAAAGAAATATAACAGCTGTCTGTCTCGAAACAATGAGGCAACAGTATAAATNGTGATAATAAAATCCTGCTCCCGAACTACTGCTGCTGCTGCTGCTCAAAACCTGGACCTGTGCAAAAATGCACAGAAGTGTAGTATCAGCACAACCGACCCCATGTGCTAGTAAGTGTCTAGCCTAACCCTGGCGAAGTAGTGACGAGGATAGACTGGACACCACTTAAACCTGTGCAGTTATAAATATACAGCGGAAATCGAATACCAAGTAATTAATAACATGGGAGGGGGAAACATGCTATGGGGAAATACAATTAGCAGTAACCCAGAGTAACAACCAAATAGCTTAAAGTCCACAATGAAACAAGAAGTCAATATTAACCACAGATATCAACAACTGTTGCGGCGTGCAACCCGCAACATAATTACCATTGTTGCGGCGTGCAACCCGCTCCACAATACCATTGTTGCGGCGTGCAACCCGCTCCACATATCACTGTTGCGGCATGCAACCCGACCCACATTATTTATTATTTATCATTGTTGCGGCGCGCAAACCGATCCTCAGTATCATTTGTTGCGGCGTGCAACCCGCTCCTCAATATCATTTAACAGTCTGAGTCCCCAAGCAACAGTCACAATGAAGGGACACACAGCAGACAAATACATAGCAAACATCCCGGTAAGGGAGTACAATTAACGGCTCAATCATCCCGACAAGGGATCATAATTAATAGTTCAATCGTCCCGGCAAGGGAGCATACATTAAATACTTACGTCCCGGCAAGGGAATAATCAACAACGTTTCCTTTTTTCCTTACTTTAATTATCTTATAATTCACTTTACTATTCTGAGCCAACGCTTCAAAGAATTTAATGATCATTTACTGTTCACACGTTATTCACAATAGATAGACATCCTCCAATAACATGGAATTCACAGCCAGTTCATGATAATCACATTATAAGGACTCACGGTCATGCTAGACACCAATGTATAGATACTCGTCACCATGCCTATACATCGTACTTGATCACATAACAATTAGCAACAAGACTCAACTCCTATTCCCTCAAGCTAAGGTTAGACCAAACACTTACCTCAAAGCCTTAAAGTCCGCTTATCCTTCAACTATTGCTTTACCTCGTGATTAAACCTCCAATTCACTCGAATCTAATCACAATTCGTTCAATTACTTTAATAAACACTATATGAATTGGTTTGAATGCATAAAAATGGTTTTTCCCAGGTTTTACTCAAAAATTCCCAAAATACCCCCGGGCCCACGTGGTCGAAACTCGAGGTTCAGACCAAAACTCAATCACCCACAACCCCACGAATCCAAAGATATAATTTGTTTTAAGATTCGACCCCAAATTGGGGTTGAATTACCCAAAATTTTCAAAACCCTAACTTTGCTCAAAACCCATAATTTCTACTTAAACTTCATGATTTAGGGCTAGGAATTTGATAAATGATGATAGAAAGTGAAGAACACGAGTTAATTGATACTTACCCAAGAAACTTTGGTGAAGATTAGCTCTAAAAATCGTCTATGTGTTGTGGAGAAGATAAGGTTTATGAAAAGTGGGAAGAAATCCCGTGTTGCTACTGTTCTGAACTTTAAAAAAAATCACATAAGGGATTTACCCTTCGCGATCGCGACACCAAGATTGGAATGGCTTACTGCATTGTATAACGTGATACTCAAGACTAATAGGATGCCTGAAGAGTGGAGGTGGAGTACAATGGTTCCGTTGTATAAGAACAAAGGCGATATCCAGAGCTGTAACAACTATAGAGGTATCAAACTACTGAGTCATACCATGAAAGTCTGGGAGAGAGTGGTAGAGATGAGAGTGCGAA
>MU767759.1:96011-113850 GCA_026770625.1 Nicotiana glauca
CCCGGTACGTAGCCCCCTCCTCGACTCGAGTTGTCCGCTAGGGGTTGGGTCCGTCTAGGACAGGTAACCGGATAAGAAAAGACCACCATGATGCATTTTACGTGCATTTATTTGTCTCGGGCCTGCGTGCTGACCGGCTTTTGAACTTCAAGAATTTTGTGAAATTGAGAAAAAGAAACAAAAGGATATAGCAGTATAAAGAATTAATTATTTTGTTTTAGAAAACCGATGCCCAAATACTGTCGAAACTCTGCTGAAATTTCGAAAAAAAAAATGAAAAATGTTTTGTTTTAATAGTTTGTTTTACTAAAAGCAAATGAAAAATAGAAAAAAAAAAGAAAGTCTTTATTTTTGAAAATTGTTCGCAGAAAAAGAAAAAGAAAAAGAGTCTTTACTTCAGTTTGGGAAAATAGGTTGTTTTATTGTTTGTTGAAAATGAAAAAAGAAAAAAAAAGAGTCGTTATTTTGTCTTGTTTTCAAAAAATAGAAAAGGAAAATAATTTGTCTTGCCATGAAAAATGAAAATGAAAAAGAGTCTTGCTTTTGAAAGTAGTTTTGTTATCTGCTTATGAAATGCCAAAAATGAAAATGAAAAAAAAAGAGTCTAGTTTTAAAGTAGTTCGTTAATTTGCCTGAACTACGCTGGTTTAATTCTCACCAAGTGTGAGATACGTAGGCAACCCTTGATGGGTCCAACCACCCCTTTGCAAAAAATAGCCAAAAAAAATGTCAAATTTTAATTTTTGTCATAAATAAGTCGGGTGATGTCATTCTTGTTCAAAATAAGCCGAATGTCCCTCGAAAGGACGCCGGAAGGCCATTTTTGCAAGAATAACCACAATGAGTCATTTTTAAACGGTTTGCGGGCACAACCTTAAAATATCCTTTTCGGAAGTGCTGAAAGGCCGTATCCGCAAAATCAAATTTGGTCATCTAAACTTTTAATAAAAAATAACCATTTTATCAAATAAACCATTATATGGCCAGTTTTGTTAAAATAGTCACAAATGACATTAAAACTTTCTCAGTATTGTGTTGGCCTGTGGCGATGCTGAGTGATGCCCCATGAGCCCCAGGATGAGAAATTTTGATGTATTTTTAATCATCGAGTGTGTAGCTTCTTAAACAAATTTTGCAACAATAGCCACTTAGTCAAAATAAGTCATTACATGGCCAATTTTGTAAAAATAGTTGCAATTGACATTAAAACTTTCTCAGTCTTGCGCTGGCCTGTGGCGATGCTGAATGATGCCCCATGGGCCCCGGGATGAGAAATTTTGAACTTCAAGTGTGTATTGAAACCAATTTTGCAAAAATAGCCACTTTGACAAAATAAGCCATTACATGGCTAGTTGTTTTTAAAAAAATAGTCTCATTTTACACTGAAACATTCTCAGTCTTGCTGAAGCCTGTGGCGATGCCGAATGATGCCCCACGGGTCCTAGGATGTGAAGCTTTGATGTACTCTTGATCTAGTTTGTAGTTTGTTATTTGAGTCTGCTTCTGTAGTTTCCCCTTCAAGAAAAACAAATTTGAAAATCCCAAAAATTATCTCTTTATTTTTGCATTAATTTGCAAGAACTACGCTCGGTCTGATTCATGCGGGGTTATGATACGTAGGCAATCCACGTAGGATTCGACCATAATAAAAAAAAGAAAAAAAAAGGAAGGAAAAACCACAAAAAGGTAAAAGAAAAAGAAAATAGAGGAAAAACAAGAAAGAAAGGAAAGAAAAATCAATATGCTAAATGCCCTAACGCTAACATGGTGGCTTCATTTTGTCATTTCAGAAAGGTGGTTGGCTTGTGGTTTTAAAGGGATAATTCCTCGTTGCAACACAAGGACAAAAGGCAATGGTGAACGACAATAGAACTGAGTTGATTGATACCGGTGCCCGACATCAGTTGGTTGAACGAGATAATGGGTTGAGTGAAGAGGTGCGGATGTTAAGACGACACGTGGTAGACATGTACCAAGCCTGGATGACTAGGAAGGCACCACCCCCACCACCACCGATTTTTCCAGATGTTGCCCTTACCCAAGCTACAAACCCAGCGCCAAAGGATCCTCCATATTCCCCAGATACACCCGCTTATCATAATTTTCCCGACTACCCTAATAACTCTATCACTCATCTTCCAGTTACGTCTCCCCGAAATTACTCCCATGTCATAGCCATTACCCCAAATAATGAATATCCACCCAAAGCTCACAATACCCAATATCACCTCCCAGAGGGCGCCCACAAGATCCTCAATTCATACAAGAAGAGCTTCCGGGATGAGCAGCTTCATGCTAGAAATGAAAGGGGTACGGGAAGAGAAGAGCGAGATGGGGTACCTAGAAAGTTGAAAAGCACAGAACAGTCCTTTAGGGACAAGAAAAGAGTGGAAAGCCAGGGCAGCATACCACCAGGGTTCAAAGTACCAAGATCCAACTTGTACGATAGGCGTGGAGATCCGGTGGCCCACCTGAGGGTCTATTGCAACGAAATGAGGATTGTTGGGGAGAAAGACGACGTAATGATGGCATATTTTAGTGAAAGCCTAACTGGAGCAGCCTTGGACTGGAATACCCGCCAAGATGTTGATAAGTGGCTTACATTGGGCGACATGGCTCAGGATTTTGTCCGATATTTTCAGTATAAATCAAGTGTTACATCAGACCGCTCCTCGTTATCTAAAATGGAAAAGAGGCCAGAGGAAAGCTTTAATGAAATTGGGCTCAGATGGAGGGAAAAAAGCTGCTTGAGTCAGTCCTCCGATTAATGAAGAAGAAATGGTCAAATTTCAAATTGGACTTGTTCATGCCAGGTCATTGTTCTGAAGTCCCTCATCTTTTTCAAAAACCGTTTGACATAGTTTTGGGTCGACTTAGAGTGGTCTGTCGTTTCTAAGTTCAAATTGGTAAGTTTCCGTCTATTTCTTCGATTGATTTCTGCTCTTCCGGTCCGTTTTTCTTTCTTCTTTCCTCTGGCATGCTCGCGTGTGCTTGCATATCTGTCTTCACTTCTTTAATTCCTTTTTCTAGGATTTTAGCCATATGCTCTGTTATTATCTTTATTTTCTATAATCATGTTTGTAATTAGTTAATTGGCTGTTGTTAGCTTTGTTTAAGTATAATGGATTTTAATTTTGGGGGTCGTGTTAAGTTTTACTCGCATAGTTAGGGAGTCCATTTGTGATGGGTAAGTTGAAACCTGGGCTAAAAGAAAGGTTTCAGCCCAGGTATTGCCATAGTCAATTTATGTTAAGACGTTGAGGGTCCAGTTGAATCCGGACCGGGTTGATAGGGAGGTAATTGCAGGGTATTTGGGGAGTATTTGAGATATTTAGCATAGGGACTAATTTCATTTTATAGAAGATAAGGCTGGGGGAGGTCACATGTGAGGAGGGAGGAGGAAATTTCAGGTTTTATCTGGGTAAGTGAGTTCTAGAACTTTTCCACCATTTTCCTGGTTATATAAAGGCATGCCCCCTGCCTTAAAAAACAAATTTGGAGACCCAAAAAAACTCCCCCCAAAATCCTCTCTACAGATCTAGCTTCAAATTTGAATTTCAAATCACTAGAAGTTCAAAAATTCATCCTAAGTTCTAAATTCTGCCCAAAAATCCAAAAAAACAAACAGAAAATCTCCAAAAATACATAAAAAATGTAGAAAACCACAAATAAAAAAACTGTTCTATGGTAAGTCTAAAAGTTCATCAACTGATTTGGCATCATTAAAGCCTATGGATCTGATTGTTGAAGCTTCTGGGATTAGTTTTGAGAGTGATCGAGTTAAATCTGAGGCTGTTTTGGTTTGCCATGCTTATTGCTAGTCGTTTGCCTTTCTTCCTGGGTTATAGCAACATATTTTGCTTGGTTTTCAATTCATCTTATTGCTGTGTGGTTGCTGGATTATATTGGCTGAAGCTTTGCAATTGCTTTATGCTACTGTAACTGACCTCCATTTTCTCATCTTAAATTCTGATTTCCAGGTAAATTTTCAGCCTCAAATGATGTGAAAGGATTAAATCGACAAGTGTGTTTGATTCGTTGAAGAGATGACCTGTTGATGTTATTCTATGCAAATAACATGCTAGTAAATGCATAGTTGAGGGTTGGAACACGTTCTGATCTGTAAAAACTGAACTATACAAACTTTTGGATCTGTATGAGATGATTGCAATTCTAGTATAATCCATGCTAATCATCTAGAGCTTGTAACAGCCTACTCGCTAATACAACTTCCTGACTAGATGATTAGCAGATGTGATAATACAATTGATGTGAATTATTTTAGTTGTTCTCAAGTCAAATATCCAAGTACAGTATGTTAAATAAGTTCCATGTATGATTTGCTTGCTAGAAGAAGTTTCAGAATGTTTATATCATGCCTAGATGCACGTTTCTTTCATTAAGCAAACGTAGCAATTGTGTTTTGTTTATTTCAAATAGTCAGTCCATAACAGTCATTGTTTTGGGTTCAAAAACATACATGCCAAATAAAATGAATTGCTTCAGTTAATCAGTGTAGAACGTAAATCATAACGTGCAATTGTTAATCAACTCTGTGTTCCCCATTAAGTGCATTCGTTACCCAATTGTTAATCAACTATGTTCGCCATTGCAATTTGGACTGTGAGGATATAATTGGGCTCAATTTCATTCGAAGCCCATCTGTATCTCTGTAGTGCAACCAAGGTTGGGTTGTACCCAATCAATAGCCAGACTCTTGTTGACTAATGTTGGGCCCAAGCGCTTGGCTCAAAGTCTGGCTATATTTGAGTATGGTTGAGACCTCTAATTCATTACCTAACATTTAAGCACCTGAAGTCTAGTATAAAACTGAGTTCTCGAGTTAAGTAGCGGATTCAAATTAGGAGGTCTATTCCTTTTGTTTGAACGCGGACTTGAACTTGGGGCCCGAAGTTATCTTTAATTTTAATTAAGTAGGACCTTTTCTTTTCTTTTAGAGACAAAAAATAATAATAGAAAAATTTAGTTTGCTTTAGATTGGCCTTTTAATAATAATATGAGATGAGCCTCGCCAAACAGAAAATACAAATTGCGAGCCCTCAACAAATGCTATGTAAAAAATATACTTTTAGATTTCGGGAGGACCGTTTATCGAATTTTATGGTCTTTTCCAAATATAATAAACGCGTAGTTGCTTTAGGCGCGTATTTTAATAATGTTACTTTCTTAAATACGGTTGCACATTTATGTGACCCAAATCCAAATCTCAATGAAGTCGAAATGTGTCAAAAGCCACGAGCGTACTGGTGCGACGTGGTTCAAGATATATTTTTACGACGTTGCAATCTTATAAATAATAAATATAATAAAAGTGGGTTATTAATAAAATGAACATAGGTTAGAACATGCATTAAAATCAGATATTTTAGACAAATATAGCAGTTGAGCGACCGTGCTAAAACTACGAAATTCGGGAATGCCTAACACCTTCTCTCGGGTTAACAGAATTCCTTAATTGGATTTCTGGTTCGCGACTGTAATACAGAGTCAAACCCTTTTCCTCGATTCGGGATTCAAACCGGTGACTTGGGACCCATAAATCTCCCAAGTGGCGAATCTGAATCTCTTAATAAACGAATCACGTATCGATTGTCCTTTAATTGAAAAAAACTCCTTTTATTATGACCTTCCCCGGGTGTAGTAAGTGAAAAAAAGAGGTGTGACATGTAGCACATCGATATGCTCTGTTCAATATTGGAGATGAACTAGTGGAAAATTTTATCAAGTAAGATAAATTATATAATATTTATTTATATTTTATACTTTATTTATTTTCTTATGATAAGATACTTTAAGCTCCATTTATGGTTGAGGAAAGTTGCGACTTCATTGTTAACAGATTTAGATCTTTTAAAAGGTACACATTGTTATTATCTTCATTTGTTAAGTCATAAACTCAAGAAAAAAAAGATAAAGTTTGGTTTTGTTTCCTGAATTCCTTTGGCATATGTTTATTATCTTATGCTTGTTTTGAAGATTATCCCCTTTGGAGATATTGAACTTCTTCCTTGTATCGCTGCTGAATTTAATGTCCATTGCTAGTTGGTTTAAATCAATATTTTGGACTGAAAACTTGTATTGCTTGCTGCTACCATTGAACTATAAAGGAGATGTCAATTTTGTGAGTTGAAGGTCTGTTTGGTAGCTGTAGATTTGTTCAGTTTTTTGGAACAATTTGTATCATCTTTCTTCCCTTTTATCTGCTGAAAATCTGGCAACATTTTGAATAGTTCCAGCACTAAATTAGCAAAATTTGCTATTTGGCCTGCTTTTTTTTTGCACAAGTTGTGCACTACTGTTTTACTGAATTGAAGTTATTTTGGTGACTTTGCGGAGTTTTATATCCATTTTCTGCATTGTCGTGCCTTTGCTTTCCATTGTGACCCGTCCAGATGTAATTCTGAATACTTGTGTGTCCAAGAGCTTTTGAGTGACATCGCTTTATTTGAACATATGATCTGCATTCCATGCTAAAATTCTTGCTTTTATTCCTTGAAAATATTCCATACAGCCCTATGAACAATATTGCCTCAATATGTAGCCATTTTCTGCATTTGTATAATATCGAGCACAAGTGTAATTTTCTGCTGCAAAAACCTCTGCCCAGCACCTTAATTCTGTGCTAAATGTGTATATCTTTGTCCAAAATTCGAGTATGATCCATGAGTGATGATTTGGATGTTGATTGCTATCCATAGTTACTAGGTTACTTTCCCTTATCAAAATATTGAGCCATTGAACATGGTGATCATGTTTAGAATTTCCCAAAATGTGGTAATTACCTAGCATATTCCAGTAGAAGTCCAGTTTCATGTTTGTGCCTTCCACAACTTCGCTCTCATTGGAATGAGTACTTTGTACTAATACCACCAAATGAGATTTTGGCATATGGAAGGACATGATTACAGTAGCGTCTCCTGCAAAAAAGAAAACTATGTTAGTTAAAATGATTGGTTCCCTTATGTATTCAAGATGCCTGCCAAAAATGATCCCTTCACATATGCAGGGCTGCTTGGTGCTGCCTCTTTCATATGCTTTTGTGAATTTCAATGAATTTGCTTGACTCCCTATATGAACCTTTGACATACTTTTGGTGATCCAATAACTAGCATTCCCACACATAAGCCTCATCGATTGAGTCATGCAGCTGCTGTGCACATAGGTGCATCTGTCAATTTTGGGGGTAGATGTACATGAGTTCCAATGTGATTATTTTCCTGATCTTATTTGGATTATTCTAATTTTTTATTCTACTTTGCACTGTTTTTTGGTGTTTCCTCATGTTGAGGCTGTTGCACCCTCTTTCCAGTATTATCTGTGACCTGTGTGATTGGTTCATTCTCGAAAACACCAAAAGAGTTAGAGGTGTTAACTATCTTTATTGAGTTTAGGTGTGATATGATACCTATAGCATCAGTATTATTTGCCGATGTATTTTGTCGATGTACCACTGTCCATCCTCCTGATTTTGTGTTGTGTGTTGCTTCAAAGGTCTGCCCAGCTCCTTTAACCATAGCATTACCAATTGTAACTGCAACTCTGTCCATCGTTGGATCAGTAGACTTTGCCAAAAGAGAAATGGCCTGCTCACCTTGATCTTGTGGTAGTACTGTTGCATTCATAATAAAATTCCCAGCCACTTTACAACCTGATTCTGGATTATGAAACATTAGTCCAGTTAACTCCTCAGTCAAACTTACATCACCTGCTAGGCTTGCATTAGAAGTAACCTTAGAATGTTGTTGTTCCTCAGATTTTCTTTGGCAAGCAGAAGTTTGGCCAACCCCTACAACCTCTGATGCAATAGCCACATCATAATCAAGAGATGATGTTTGCATAACTACTTCACCATTGTCAGATATATCAACTCGTGCACCCAGTATTTCTGCATTATTTCGAAATGCAGGACCTAATGCAGAAGCATCCATGATCTGCTGAAACTAAGATTTCCCATTTGCATTCAATGCACTGTCTGGTCTTGGGCATTATCAAAATTCCCAGCTCCTTTAGACACTAATCCTGTATTACTAACCTTGAGCCCTTGTAATTCCTCCTCATTCAACAATTCATAACTTGGTAAGCCTGCATCAGATGACAGACCAACAT
Organism: Nicotiana glauca; assembly: GCA_026770625.1. Taxonomy (NCBI): domain Eukaryota; kingdom Viridiplantae; phylum Streptophyta; class Magnoliopsida; order Solanales; family Solanaceae; genus Nicotiana; species Nicotiana glauca. The sequence goes on from MU767759.1 coordinate 104,139, forward strand.
CAGCTCGATCATTAGCCTTATCATAAGCTTGTGCAACTGGATTCACAACAATTCTTTGTGTGCTTAATTTTATTTCTTGCAATTTGATTCGTGCTTTTTTTTGGCCAGTTTTTTTTTTGTACTTATGCTAATCTTTTTTTTTTCTTAACTTGACAGATTTGAGATGACTATGAATCAAGAAGTGACTACAAGAAAAAACAAAAAAGAAACAAACTCACAATATCTTCCAGCTGGATCACTTTCATCGTTGGCAAAAGAAAAGTTTTCGTTGTTGACAACCAAAAGAGTTGTTCCACCTAATTTTTCAAATAGACAACCAAAGCATCCAAGGTTAGGATCTTAAGTGCAAAAACCAGTGCGTCAATTTCCACTTACCTCTCATGTACCACAAAAAGTACTAGAACAAGTACAACAAGTACCATTGGATTCTAGCTCTCCTGTAGCAACAAAAGGGCAAGAACAAGTGCATCGAGCGACAGTGCACTCTACAACTTCTACTGGACAAGCAGTACTTGAACAAGTGCAGCAAGTGTCACAACGTTCTACAGCTTCTGCTGCACAAGCAATACTGGAACAAGTGCAGCAAGTGTCGCAGCGTTCTACAACTTCTGCTGCACAAGCAGTACTAGAACAAGTGCAGCAAGTGTCGCAACATTCTACATCTTCTGCAGCACAAATAATATTGGAACAAGTGCAGCAAGTGTCGCAACATTCTACATCTTCTGCAGCAGAAGTAGTATTAGAACAAGTGCCGCAAACGTCGCAACATTCTGCCACCCATGAAGTAATTGAACAATCAGAAAAACGAGGCAAGAATATATAGATTTCAATCATAAATTCAATTAGCATTAGTGATTTGGTAATTATCTCTTGTCCGTAACTAGTGTGTGCTCTTCCACTGTAAAACAAAAAAGAGGAAGGACACAGATGCCACATGTACATGGACGGAGTGCGCTCAAGTTGGTTGTTCTAAGTGATTTGAACCAACCCATTGGTCCGACTAACGAAATTGTAAAAGAGTTGGGAAGTTTCCTCGATACATTGGCAAGAAATTCAACCTTTTGTCCTCTGAATATACATAACTAGAAGAAACTGAATACAAAAGAGGATATGTGGACATATTTCAAGGTGTGAAGTTTTCATTGTTTCAATTGTTAGTTGATAATATTTCATATTTTTTCTCTAACTCAAGTACACCAAACTGTAGACAAAATATGACATTCATGATGAGGGAAGAGAGTGGGTTTTTCAATCAATTCAAAATGCTTGGAGAAGGTATAAGTGTTGGTTGAAAAAAAAATACTATGACCCCTATGCCAATGAGGAACTTCGAATGGAAAAAAAAGCCTTCATATGTTTCAGAATCTGAGTTTAGGTACCTTCTTGAATACTGGAAGTCTGATAAAGCTCAGGTAAGTTATAGACATAGTAAACTTGATTTTGGACAAAGAGAATGAGTAATTCTTTTGAAGTTCATTCTTGTCTTGTCTTCGTGTCAAACACTTTTTAGATTATCAAAATGCATAAGGCAAAAATGTATTAGATGTTTAACATAATAGCTTACTTGTTGCAGCAAACTTCGAAAACTAATATTGAGAATCGAAAAAAGTTAAAGAATCCACACACTGCTGGCAAAATAAGTTTTGCCACAATTCGCGAGGTTCGGTATTTTCTCTTATTTTTCATTAATATGAACTTTTTAACCTTGGTTGGTAAAATTTTTATGTTGAATTTCATGTAACTAGAAAAAAAAAAAGGAAACTTCTGAGGAACCATCAAGTAAGGACATGTTTGTGGCTACGAGATCAAGAAAATCCGGTTGACTATACAAGGAATCATATGAAGATACAATGCGCAAAATTGTATAAAGATTTCTACTTTAAAGCTTGTCGAGATTATCTTTTTGGTCCTAATTGTTAATTCAATTTTATTTACTTGTATTTTCTTCTCTTAAATTTTATTTGTAGGCTGAAATGGAGCAAATACAAACTCAAGAAAGTGAAGATGATAACCAATCAATTGACCCTTTTGCAACAATCATGGGACCTGAACATCCAGGTTGCGTAAGGTTGTATGGTCGTGGGGTTACAAAGACTATCTTGAAACAAAAATTTGGAGATTCTGGACCCTCTTCAAAGACTACTGATGAGATAATGGAGCAAAGAATGAAGGAAATGGAAGAGAGAATGCAACAAAGGATGCAGAAAAACTTCGAGGAACAAGAGGAAACTTGGCGGCAACAAATTATACTTAATGTTGTTGCACAACTTCAGCATATTAACCAAGATTTATAAATTGATCTTAATATTCCAGCATTTGGTGGTCGTTCACTAGGAGAAGCTTCCTCTGCACAACAAGCTGCAATTCAACTAACCAATCGTCCATCTACTGGCAGTACTAATCAAGGTGTGTACTTAATTATTTCAAAATATTGCATCTCTTCTTCTCTTTCTTCTTCTTCTTCTTCTTCTTCTTCTTCTTCTTCTTCTTCTTCTTCTTCTTCTTCTTCTTCTTCTTCTTCTTCGTTAACAAATTGCTGATGTCATTCTCTTTCTTCATCATCTTCTTCTTCTTCTTTTTTCATAGTTGACACATTGTTGCTATCGTTCTCTTTTATTTCTGGATTTAATATTAATAATAATTGGGACACATCAGGAAATGAAGCTTAAATCTCAAAACTATTAGAAAACAGTGAAATCAATCTTAACAGAACTTCCTTAGATGAACTTCTGTTTGTTATTTTTGAAGCCAAAAGAGAGAAAAAATGGAAAAAAATGTTAAGCTTAATGGAGCGATTAGCTTTTGAACACCGATTCAAAACAGTAAAATGTAATTGGACGATTTCCCATGCTGCTCCATTTAGCACGCTATTACAGTAGATTGAAACATTTGTGAATCTGCCACCTTTGATAAAAATTGCGTGTGATCTCCATCCTGAATTTGCATTTATTTTTATGTGGCATACCTTATGGAATATCATTGATGAGAAAAACATTGGGTACTGAGTTCCAAATACATTTCTCACTCCGGTTTTTTTTGTCCAAAGGGGCCACCTTAACTTGCATATATGACTGAGTCTTCTTAGTAATTTTATCTTGTATCTGCCAATTTGCGTGACCATCCTATGTAGATTTATAGAGTAGCTGTTATGTTCCTTGAACCGCATTCTTGCTCCTATGCTTTGTAGAGTAGCTGCTATGTTTACCTATCTTGCCTTGTCTGGGCACCATGTCAAATTTTACTGCTGTCTCTAGCCTATTCCTGCTGTTGCTGCTTATATGACTGCGCAACAAAGTGCCCTGCTTTGCCTCTGTATTTCTGGTTGCATTCATCAGTGAGTTTGTCCTTGCCTCCATGTCTTTGCCCAGCCTTAACTTCCTTCATGTGGACTGAGTGCACAACACTAATACCACCATATGGAGATTCATCAAAGTACAGGGCAAAGACATATCATTATGACCTGCAAAAAAGAAAAAATTGTTAGTAAAAAGAGTTGTTACCATGTTCTCCTCCCATAGGACTTGAACATGGTGCTGAGTTGAATAGCCTCCAGATCTCCTTTCTACACCTTCTCGCTCATTTCCCATTAATTTCATGGCACCTTTACTCTTATATCAGGCCATTGTAATTTATCCTCATTCACTATCCTTCTACTTTGGATGTCTAAGTCCCAAAAATTAGTAGCCTCCATATAACCAATATCAAGAGCATAGTTTGCTAGGGGCAGCACAACACCAACACCTTGATGGCATGAAGTATCCTAGTCTGCGCATGAAGTCGTCTAAAGGCAACTTACCTTTTCAAACCTTCCATATAAAGAAGGATATTTTAAAAGGCAATCCTTTCACCCAAGTCATCTTATATGCCCTCCTATGATCCTCTCTTTTTCTCAAATAATCCCAAGCAGTGCTAACACTGAAATTTCCTCTACTTTCCAGCATCCAGTAAGGGGAGTCTAATGTGTTCATGTTTTAGTATCTATTTGGCAATGAGATCTTAATTTTCTGATATTTGATTAGTTATCTAGGGTGCTTCTTGTTGATTTCGGACATTATTCTGTTTCAAGTTGTCATTTTATGCGCTTTAGCTTTATTGGACATCATGCAATATGTTCTTTTCTTTATTCATTTGAGTGCTGAAATTATTTCTTAAGAAATTCCTTTTTGGCCATGTACTACTTGAAACATGAAGGATATCAATGTGCTTATGTGAAATAGTGGACAAATTCAAGTAGTAGAAACCATATCTAGTACTTGATTTTCTCTCTAAACATGTAATTAGACCAAAAATCTGCTTGGAAATGCCACTGGTCCAATATGCCATGTACAGAATTTAGAAGAAGACAATTGGCCACCCACATTCAATGCATTGCAGACAGTTCTTGTGGCCACTCATAAGCAGCAACAAAGAAAATGAGGTACCAATCTTAATTTCTTTGATGTTACAAGCCACACAATTACACCCATATCTCATATGCTACACCTCTTATTCTCTTCTGCCATTCACAACACACAGAGGCAGACTATTTAGTATACATATTTAGTGATCCTATCAATCCTTCTAAAATTACATTTAACATTGTAAGCCATCTAGCAATGTCCACAATCTGCCACATCTACTTAAGCTATAGATCAGTTTTTTTTGTTTGATTATGTGGAAAGATTTTCCAATATGTAGATACAGCAAGTTTACAATGAGAGTGGCATGTAGAATCAACAATTTGGCATGTGAATTCATTTGCTAAAATTGATCATTTAGATCTTAGTCTAACTCTGGTAGTCTACTATGCATAACAGAACGAGAAAGCAACTTAACTAGCATTCTTACAATAATGTCAAAAAAACTTGACCTTTCATTTGTATGCAGTAAACTGTGTAGTCTACTATGCATAACTCTGGTAGTAAATATAGTACTCACAATAATGTCAAAAAAAAATTGTGTGTATGGTATTCTTAAATCCTTTAAAAGGCTTGACCTTTCATTTGTATTTGAATTGTTAACTAGCATTTAAAGAGATAATAATTTTATTTATCCTCTTTTGTAGGTGGAGAAAATAAAGAAAGGGAAGATCAAAGGAATGAAGATCATGATTAAGAAGATTTTTGGATTGTTGCTGAAACTCTAAATGTTTAATCTTTTGTTATCAAATATTTTGAAACTTCTTTAACTTTTGGATAGTAAAACTTATGTACTGGGTTCTTAACTTTTGCATTATTAAACTTATGTATATTGGTTCTAATATTTTGCTTTTACGGATATTACAATTTGGATTGTAAATGTTTATGATTAGTTTTATTTTGTGATTTATATAAATTATTGTGTATTATAATTTAATGTAAATATTTATTTACTATTAGGGAGTATATTTTGCTTTAGTTAAAAACTGTTACACAAACATATATTGCAACGGTTTTCTATGGCAACCGTTGCTATAGGTAACAAAAACTGTCTCAATTAACCATGTAAATTGTTGCAATATGATAGGTAACCGTTGGAGTAGGTAAACTAAACCATTGCCATAGGTTCTATAAACCGTTGCAATAGATAATGTAGATCGTTGCATTAGAACCTATTAGATTGTTGTTACTGTAGCAATAGTTATTAAACCGTTGCAAAAGCGGCAAAAAATCGTCATAATATCCTAACTTAACCATTGCAATAGAAAGAATAACCATTACACAAACATATATTGCAACGCCTTTGAACCGTTCTAGTTGATTAAAAATACTCATCGCAGTAGAATGATAAATAACCGTTGCAATAGATTGTTATAGGGCAACGGTTTTCGGATCCGTTGCAGTAGATCTATTGCAACGTGACCTAGTAAGACGGATGCAAAAACGTTGCAATAGATCTACGGCAATGGTTTTACTTATGTACCGCAACGGTTTTCTTTGCGTTGCCATAGGTTTATTTTCCAGTAGTGTATTAACTTTCCAAATTATCTACCCAGTTTCACATGGTTCGGGCTTCATATGATCTCAAAATCTCCTGACTCACTTCCCACAAATGTCCCTATCATCTTCAAAATTATTTCATTGCTTCATGATTAGGCTAACTTTTGAAACCAGACCTAGAACTATGCATGCATGTCATGTCACTAGAGTCAGCAGGAAAAGAACTACAAAAGGAAAAGAGAACTAAACAAACACTGATTAGAAATAAAAGAAAACAGGAAATTACGTTAGACAGATGGTGAAAGGGTTTGAAGAACAAGACAAGCAAGATAAACTAGGGTACAACCCTGGAACAAACCTAGATAACACTAAATGAGTTATTACGACAGCAGGAAATATCTAGGCAAAACATTTTAGCTAATGAGTTTCGCATCAACATTACTAGGACCTTCACAAGTCTTCGTCACATTGACTTTAGAAATTTGTGTTTGGGTCCCTTTTGCCGACTCGTTATTAAGATTAACCTCTAATAGCGCTGAAAGCTTTGTAGCACGTGAACCTCTGAGGATCTCCAAATAATTCTCATATTATTTTTCGAAACAAATCATACCCACCATACGTTTCTCATTATAAACAGATGATGGACTTTGGCTAGCGTCTACTGCATCTGGATTTTGTACGACAAAGTCACCTGCATCAATAAGCTTCTGAATTTCTTTTTTTAGATGCCAACACTTTTCTATGTTGTGACCTAGGGCATCAGAGCAATATGTCACCTTTGAGAAAAATCAAACTTCTTTGGAAGAGGGTTTCGCATTTTTATCTGAATCGACTTCAACATGTCCAATTGCCTCAGCCTCTGGAATAAACTGGCATATAATTCTCCAATAGGAGTGAAAGACATTTTTTGCTACTGTCTTTTCATTTTTTACTCTTGCCTCAATTGGAACCTTTTGTGGCAGGTGGTTGATATGCTTGAGGGGGCGGATAAGACATTTGTGAAAGTGGTGCCGACCATCGCGAGCCTCGTGGGTGTAGAGCATATGGTGGTGCATTGTGGATAGGGTACTGGAAAAGTGATGTACGACTTTGGGGTTTTGTGGAGAGAAGTAGCATTGGCGAGGATTATCTAGTATACAGTGATATCCATGGGGTCGATATCAAGGCTGAAAGTGTTGAGCAGGAATGTCCACCAGATTATCTTTTCTATTTCGCTTTCTTCCACCCAAACTTACTGAGATTTTCTGAATGTATTATGTAGTATCTTTCAATGCAGAATAACTCATGATTTTGCCTGACTTGATTCCCTCTTCTACCTTCTCCCCCATTTTTACCACATCATTAAAAGGTTTACCCAAGGCCGGAATCAAATGACTGAAGTAGGTGGGCCCTTAGGTTTATAGGAAAAGCTCAACCATTTCTTCTTCAACAATCGAGGGACTGACTCGAGCAGCTTGCTCCCTCTATCTTAGCCAAAACTCCTTAAAGATTTCCTCCAGTTTCTTTTCCATCTTTTATAGGGAGGAGCGATCTGGGGTAATGTCTATATTGTATTAAAAGTGTCGAACAAAATCTTGAGCCATGTCACCCAATGTATGCCACTTATCGACATCTTGACGATTATGCCATTCCAAAGCTTCCCCAGTCAAGCATTCACTGAAATACGCCATCAACAAACCATCTTTCTCACCAACACTTCTCATTTCACTGCAATAACCCCTTCAGATGGGCTACCGGATCTCCACACCCATCATACAAGTTAAACTTTGTCACTTTAAACCCCACGGGCAGGCGAACGTCAGGGAACATACACAATTCTTTGTAAGACATGTTAACCTGGTCTCCCGTCCCTTGTATGCTCCTTAAGGACTGTTCTATACCTTTCAGCTTTCTGGATATCTCATCTCGCCCTTCTTTTCCTGTGATCTTTTCATTTTCAACATGAGGCTCATTTCGAGGGTTCTGATTGTATTAGTCAGGAACCTTGTGGGCAACCTTTGAGGGGTAATATTGGGCATTATGAGCTTTGAGTGGGTACTCATTGTTTGGGATAGTGGATATGACATGAGGGAAATTTTAGGGAATGTTAATTGGAGCACGAGTGATAGAGCTACTAGAGTGGTTGGGAAAGCTGTGATAAGCGGGTGGATCTAGAGAGTATGGGGGATCATCTAGCACTATGATCAGAGTTTGGGTAAGGGTAAAGTCTAAAAAGCTAGGTCGTGGCGGGGGTGGTGCCTTCCCAGCCATCCAAGCCTGACACATGTCCACCATATGTTGTCTTAACATCTTTACCTCTTCAACCAACCCATTGCCCTGTTCAACCAATTGCTTTTGGGCACCAGTATCAACCGACTAAATTCTGTTGCCGTCTGCCATTGCCTTTCGACCTTATGTTGTAGAGAAGAGTTACCACTTTAAGAACCACAAACCAATCACCTTTCTACTTTGAAGATGAAGTCATCACATTAGCGTTAGGACATTTAACATAAGATAATCTCACTTTATGTGCAATGCACCTAGCCACAGTTATCGGTTCTAAAATGACTTCGAGGGCACGAATGTTAGTTGGCATCATCACAATTTGCTTATTTCAATCTGCTCTTTTCTTTTCTTTTCTAGCACTTGCTTGCTCATTTTTCTTCCTCTTTTTTTTTAATTATCACTCTTTTCTTTCTTCTCATTTCTCACGTCCCATAATTTCATCTCTTTTTTTCCTTTTTCTCTCTTTTATTTTAATTTAATAATAAAAAAATAATTCGATTGAAACCTATGTAGGTTGCCTACGTATCATGACGCCGCATGAATCAGATCTTTGCGTAGTTCGAAAAGATCGGGAATAAAGAAAACAAGCTAACGTTCTCATTTTCTTTCTTTTTTTCTTTTTACCTTAATGACTACTCTGATTAGAAAAGAGAAATAGAAGAAGCAAATCCCTTTTTTTTTTGGAATTTTCTAGACTTAATGTTCTATATCCTATTCTAAACTCAATCTTAAACGAGCAAGAAATATTTCGAACCAAGAAATGAAAAATATAAAAAAAATATTTTTGGATTTCAATTTGATTACCTAAGAGAGAAATTCTGAAAATAAACCAAAGATAAAGTATATATTTTTTTTCTATCTACAATGTCCTAAAGTTCTAGTAAAAATAAAAAGATTTTTTTAATTTATTTTTTATTAATTTTTCAAAGAAGAACCTCAAAAGAATATCTTTTTGGATTTTTTAAATTAATGTCTTAAAGAAAACTTTTAAAGAGGTACTAAAAGTAAAGTTTCTTTTTTTTTGAATTTTAGTCTTAACATACTAACAGAAATATAAATAACTTTCTTTTTTAATTTTATTTTGCGCTCTAAAAGAACTTTCTTTTTTGGCTTTTGATTTATAAAACATTTTCTAAATACAAAATAAGAAATACAACAATAATAAAAAAAACTCAAAATTACTATACAAAATTAGAAGGAAAAAGACGACATAAAAAGAAAAACAGACTCAAAACATAAAAAAGAAAAGAAAATCTCCTTTTAATCGACTCCTGAATGAGCGATCCTAACTAGATGGTCCTGGGGCTCTGTCATGCTCAAACTCCGGTAAGTAAATCCACACCTGTTGTTGACATGTGATTTTTGACCCTCCCCAAAATTTTACCCATTTTTAGCAGGTAAATATTTAATTTAGGCCAACTATAACTATTTCAACTATTTTTGACTTATTTAATTTATTTTCATCATAAAAAAGTAAAAAAAAAATATATACACACAAAAATGGTTGCATATTACTCTACTCTAGTGTATTAGATATTTTTAGAGAGAAT
>MU767764.1:0-37463 GCA_026770625.1 Nicotiana glauca
ATTGCCTAAAGTAGGCTAATACGAAGTGTCTCGTGCTCAGCTGCTAAAACAGATTGCCAAACTTGACCTAAAAAAATAAAATATTCTATTTATACTACACAGGAAAAACCGAACAAAAATACCCCTGAGGGTCTGGCGCGGACCGCATAGAAATGACATGCGGCCGCGTTGGGCAAATGGTCTTCAGATCTGTACTTCTGGACTTGGGGATGCGGACCATATAAAAATGCCACGCGGCCGCATAGGTTGAGTCATGCGGACCGCGTGGAAAGAGTGCGCGGCCGCACGGTAGAATTTGTCCCATTGTTGACTCTCTGAACTTTTACCCACGCGGACTGCACTGCTTTGGTGTGCGGCCGCGTGGGACTTTGCCTTGAATTGTCGAGCCTCTGATCAATCAGCAGTGCGGACCGCGTGGAAATGGATGCGGTCCGCGTGGATCTTCTTCACTTTTGATGGTTCTCTGAACTTTCCTGCACGGCCGCGTGGCAAAGCAGTGCGGACCGCTCAGGTCAGGCTTGAACTTGGCAGCTTTCAGAACTTTTCTGCGCGGCCGCACATCAAAACAGTGCGGTCCGCGCAGGTCACCGGTTTCCCACTTTCAATCATCTTTTGACGCTTGGCAGATTTCACTCATTTTTTAGCCGATTTGTGATATTTATCATCTAGTCGCTCAAACCTGCAATCAAGCGCAACTTGTAAGCAATTCAGGACTAATCTAGAGCAATTTATGCACAAAACTCAGGTAAGAAGGGGTATAAAACATGTACAGTTCATAGTTATCAGGGGGTAACATGCTCATACTGATTATAAGGAAGGGGAGTTCATAACATCATAGTCATGCAAGCATATTAACTGCAGGTTTCACAGCAAAACCATAAATAAAAGCAAACTAGAAAAAGGATGAACTGAAGCAATAAAAGAATCATATTGTTTGTGGAACTTGAACTGAAATTAGAACATACAAGTAAAGAAGACAATAAGCAATGGTGAAAGAGTAGGAGAGCACAATAGTTAGCCTTGGCTTGCAGACGGCTAACCCAGAATAGTAGCAAGTAGCACAAAAGAGAGAGAGCAGAAAGGTTAAGTGTGAGAGAGGGCTTTTGAACCAAGAGTGTTCGTGTGTTGTGTTAATGAAAGAGTGTGAATATATACTTTGAAATCATGTAGAAAATAAGGTAAAAATCAAAGTTCATCAGTAATTATGGGGACTCGGAATCAATCAGTCACAAAATCAAGGTAAGTACTCCCTTTAATTGAGGAGTCAACTTCAAACGGTAATAAACATGTGGCAATAAGGAAGGAAATCATATAAGGCTGAGCATAACAAATAAGGAAATATTTTCTGCATAGTACAAGTACATAACATGTAATATAAGCTAGGTTCAGCATATTTCAATCAAGGAAAAGACTTAAGAAATCAATTAATAGCATAATTGACCGTAGAATAAGGTCAGAAAATATTTTACAAGGTTAAAAATCATTAGAGATATCATGCGAAATCAAGGAAAGATCAATCACAAAGACTCAATGATTCAAAAGTACAAAATAGCACCGATTTAACACAACTTTATAAGAGCAAGCACATAGTAAGCAAAAACCAGAACTCTAAGAGGCCGAGAAAGACAAAAATCATATATAAATTAGGGATTCATGTAGAGCATAGTCTGAATTAGTAGAATAAGCATGATACATGTAGGAGAAGTGAAGAATCAGAAACATTAGTGAACAAAATAGGATAAAATCACGCAATAGGCAGAGATAGCGATAATTAGGAACCTTAACAAGCAATCATAGGGTAAAATCACAGAATCACAGAAATATAGAGATTAACTGAACACGTTATCAAAACAAAACTCAGAAACTCAAGATTAGAACTAAGAAATTAGGGTTTTCAACATAGGCAAGTTGAATAGGTAGTAAAATCATAGAATCACTCAAAATATGCAAGAGATAGAAGTTTAAACATAAATAATCGGTTTAAACAAAGTTTTAGAAGAAGTTCAAAAAACTCTAATTTGAGAAGAAGGTAAAAACACTTTGAAATCAATGATTTTTATAAAGAGATACAAGGATAGTGTAAAACATCAAAGAAATAGACTCAAATCGTTTAAAAATCGTACAAATCTAGGAGATGTAAGGAAAAATTAGGGTTTCAGAAGAAATCCAAGTAGAGATGAAAAAATATATCTAAAATCTCAAGGATCGTAATAAGTAAAACATGATTTTGCTTGAAATCATACTGAAGTAGACAAGAACAAACCAAATGGCAAACCCTAGATGCAAGTCAGTGTGGCCCAGGGCCCTTGAAGGCCTCAGAGAAGGCGAGCATGGCAATAGAGGAGCCATTTGAGGCTTAGGAGTTGAAGGGAGACCACTGAAGAAGATTGGAAAAGGAAGTCAGCGGTTGAAGAAGCTAGGTTAGGTTGAGGGGTTGAGAGAGGCCAGGAGAGGAGAGAATACAGAGGCGGCGGATTTGGGAAATGAGATAGGGTTAGGGGGTCGTTTGGGATAAAAAAAAGGAATGAACGGACAAGGGCCGTTGATCTTTTAATCAACGGCCAGGATTTGATAGGTCTTGGGTCGGATAGGGGTTTTAAGGTTTGGGTCGGGTAATTTGGTTAGAAATTGGGCTAAAATTGAAAGGCAAATCTGGCTATATTTTAAATAGCCAATTTTCACTATATAATTTATAATAAATAATAAATAATTTCTGGAAACTAATTTTGTATACTAAAATGATTTAAAATAGATATTTATCATTTTAAAAATATAGGAGATCAATTTTACGCATATAAATGTAATAATACATTAATGGGGCTAATATTGCAATTATATGCAATTTAGCTTTAAAAATATAAAAATACAAGTATAAAAAATGCATAAAAATATTTTAACAATATTTTATAATAAATATAGAAATTAAATGACTAAATTACCACAACAATAATTTGGGGGATAATTATTGGAGATTTTATGAATAAAAGAGAAGGAAATAAATCAGTTTAAATCCTTAAAATTATGGAAAAAATCATAAAAACCTTGTGCATGCTTATATATGCTATTTTGAAGGTATTTATGCATATATATATATAAAAAATATAGGGAAAAATTGGGTATCAACATTCACCATATGAATTTTGATGAATATATGTTAGTACAAAATTAATTGAGAGCTCTAACAGAGCCAACTATACTATTTTAGAGAAATAAAATTGATTATCAATAAGATATTATATCATAGTAAGTCTCAAAGAAATTTATTGAGTTTCTAAAGTATTCACGAAAGCAGTTGGTTATATTGAGACCATAAATAAAGGAAAGATTTAGAACCGGTTTGGCTAAGCTGCCAAAAACTACTTATTTTAAAAAGTACTTCTCTTCAAAAGTATTTTTTGGAATATTGCTTTTGCAAAGTAGCAGATTTTGTTTGGTCATTTCATGTCATGATCCAATTCCTCCCTCCGTGAACTGTCGTAACGGCACCTAGTCTCTACGACTAGGTAAGCCTAACACATTGCGTAAATAAAAACAAAGCATAAATAATAACTATTGGCAATACAACTATCTATTAAACAATTAAATGCCACTCGGCATATACACTTAACACTTCAGAAAAATACCAAACAACACCCAGAAACCGAAAACTTGCAAATCACAAGCTACTAAGATGTTCTAACTATTCTATACATCATCTCCACAGAAAGAAAGAGAAATGAACATAACGGGATAGAGGGGGACTCCGCGGATCTGCGGGCATGGGCAGATGTACCTTAAAATCTCCAATAGGCAGCAACAACTGCAACTAGTGATGAGGCTGGTACGGCAAACCTAGATCTCCACACGAAAAACATATGCAGGAAAGGGCATGAGTACAACACAGCGGTACCCAGTAAGTGCCAAGTCTAACCTCGATCGAGTAGTGACGAGATCAGTCAGGGCCTTACGGTCACACCTCTTTTTTCGACCCGATAAGGATATAACGGAGTTTTTTCAACTAAAGTGACATTAATCGAAATGGAATTATTTTATTTATTCAAAGTCGCCAATTGGGATATTTATGATGTCCCAAGTCACCGGTTTATTTTAAATCCCAAATCGAGGAAATTTGACTCCGTTTAAAGTCTGCGAAATCAGAAGACCGGGTAAGGAATTCTGTTAACACGGGAGAAAGCGTTAGGCATTCCCGAGTTTCGAGATTTTAGCACGGTCGCTCAACTATTATTAATTGACCTAATTATCTGATTTATTACATATTTATAACCTATTGTGCATTTTTAACTTTACAATTGCTTTTATTTATTTATGAAATTTATTTGAACAGGTCACGATTGTCGTACACTCATTTGTTTTTGTACATGTTGCGAATCATGTTACAGGAACCGTAACCACAATCTACAACATGTGTATTTTAATATTATTCGAAATTGTGGTCGAGTCACATGAAATGCACACGCGAATTTGGATTTATGTATCATGATCATGCCACGGGAACCGTACCCATAGCCACGATGATTTTATTATTAATCGCACCTAAAGCAGTATTATTTTCATAATCTTTGAGATTGTTATGATGCCAAAATTATGAACAAGATATTATTGGGGAGCAAATAGGCTAGCTAACGTGATCTATTACTTGGCCAGATTCCTTATGGCTCAGGACCCACCTTATGGCTCATTCTTATTCCTTGCCAAGAAAGAAACAACTCCAGTTTTTCCATATATCCAATTAAAAGTATTTATTCAAGAACCAAGACTACATACATCACAATCGAAATAAAAACTAATTAAGACAATTTAATTGAAAACTAAGACATGCTACTCAAATAACATAGAATCACAAATCAACCAACGCGTGCACCAAGTTATCATAACACAATGAAATGAGAATAAAAATTGAGAAATAGACCTTTTATTGATGAACAAAGCTGAAAATTGCGAATCAATCCGGTTAAACAAAGCAATAATTCTTGAACTGAAACACCGAAATTACAAACTGAAACCTCGAATACGGCGAAAAACTTGAAACCAAAACGACCTCAATCTTAATTCCCTATGCTCGCTGTAGCAGAAATCACGTCGCAGCCACCAATGTGCTTTCCCCCAACGAAGACGTTTGGCAACTTTTGCAGTTTGCGTTTCTTCTCGCTCGATGAACCTAGTTTGTCGTAAATCATACAACCTGAAAGCAAAGTCTATTTTGTCTTCATGTGGAGTTTGAAATAAGGCTAGCTGATGCTCTTCCTTATGTATCAAACCATCATCAATAATAGAACAACTCAACTTGTTAAACAACTAGTATAATGCTTCCACTTCATTTACATTAACTCGAGATTCGTTGGCAAGACGGGCAAGGTCCGTATAATCATAACCCAACTTCTTCTTGTTGGGACGGTACAAATGCTGACATTCCAAACAACCAGAAGCAGCGTAGATTAAAGCTTCAATGAGTGCTATTATTGGGAAAAATGCAGCCCATATTTTCTCTGAGATTGTCACATTTCTCCCTCAATTGCTCTTCGGTACCAGCTGGTCCAGATTTCCATTAATTCAAAGACAGAGAGAGAGATGACGGTGTTTGTTTTTTTTTTGTGGTGTGTGGAAGATTTTGGTGGTGAAGGGGGAAGCGGTTGTGTGCAGGGGTGTGGTGGTGACGGCTGATTCTTATGATTAGGGATTCTCGGTTGTGTCTAGATTCCCCTCGGGATTTAGGAATTAGTCATTATTGTATAGGTGTTGGAATTAAGTTAGGTCAAATGAGGAATGTATATTGGGTTAGATCTAGGAAATTGGGTTGGACCATGTCTTTTTTTGGGTTTAAATTTAGGCTAAAAACATCAAATAATACAATGTATCTATAAAGTGTAAAAATCACTCTTAATTAAAATAAACTAATGTAAAACTAAATACTAAAAGTGAAACTAATTTTTGTATTTTCAAATATTATATACTATAAATATAAATATACTAATTGACTTTAAACTACAGATAAAAAATATTTCTTTTTGTAATTTTTATTTTTATGATAAAATAAAGTAAAATAGTGAAAACTATTTAAAATAATAATATTAAACCTAAACTAAATAATTAAATGTTAAAATGTGTAAAATCTTGGGTAGGATAAAAAATTACATGTCTACACCTACTGGTTATATATGTAATAAAGTAAAGCAGTAAGAAATAATGCAATAAGATTAAATACTAACAATCAACAAAATGAAATCACAGAAAAACACCACAATTCACTATACGGAGATAATAACAGGGGATCTCCCGGGATACCATCCTGTAGTCCCAAATATAAATGTGTAGGGGGTCTCCCGAAATACCGTTCCGTAGTCCCAAAGTAAACACACCGGTAAATCAATATAAATAACAGTTCAACAAGAAATGCTATAGTTTAAATTCAATTCATACCAAAGAAGATAGGCAATCATTACTCTAAACATTGTGCACATAGTCTAGATAAGCAGTTAAGGCATTTAAGACGGTTAAGGCACATAAGCATGCTTCCCTAGGCTAAACATGAGGCTACATATACTAGTATGCTCAATTAAAGGAAAATATAGATATTTACTTAATGAAAACGGGGTTCCTTTTTAATAATTAGCATGTGTACGCACGCGTCACCTCACGTACACGGCATTCATATAACAACAGTACCAAATCCTAAGGGGAGTTCCCCCACATAATATTAGGCAAGCCGCTTACCTCGAACCGATCTCAAAATCAATCCGAAATCACGCTCTTACCAGGAGTATCTAACTCCAAATGGCCCAAATCTAATAAATTACATAATGTAAATAAAGCTACAAGCAACTAATTTAACTAGTGAAATCAAAGCTAGGGTAAGAAAATAGAAAAACGCCAAAAAATCCTCCCCAGGCCCACGTCTAAGAATTGGGTAAAAATTATAAATTATGAACACCTATTCACTCACGAGTTCACTCGTACAAAAAATCCAAATCCGATGTCTAATTCCCATTAAAACTCAGATTTTCAATTAGGTAACTTTTTCCCTCATTTCCAAACTTTCACCCTCTAATTCCTTAATTAGACGAGGAAAACAACAAGGGATTAATGTAATATGATCAAAATAGAGTTAAAATTAGTTACCCAATTGTTCTCCCTCAAAATCTCTCGAAAAATCGCCTCCTACCGAGCTCTAAATTAAAATTTGTATTATGAAATTTCAAACCCTTGAAATCCTATTTTCTGCCCAGCAATTTCCGCATCTACGGTCCCACACCTACGAAAAAATCATCGCAGGTATGAAGGCCATTTATATGGGCTGGGGCCGCAGTTGCGGTCACCGGGCCGCATCTGCGAGCCCGCTTCCGCGGTCCCTTAGCCGCACCGATAGTCTCAGATTCCAAGGTCCCTCTCCACTTTTAAGGCTCCTAAACCTCTTCTACGGCACCGCACCTGCGGTCCAAAATACGTAGGTGCGAAAATAACAGGTGCAGCAAAGCTTCAGCAACCTGCCTAAGTCCCAAACCAATCTGTTAATCATCCGAAACTCACCTGAGGCCTCCGAGACCTCAATAAAACATACCAATCAATCCTAAATCATCATACGAACTTAGTCGAGCCCTCAAATCACATCAAACAATGCTAAAACCACGAATCATTCTCCAATCCAAACTTAATGAACTTGAAACCTCAAAATTCTACAACTGATGCCGAAACCAACCAAACCATGTCCGATTGACCCCTAATTCCGCACACAAGTCATATTCAAAACTACGAACCTACTCCAACTTTCAGAATCGGATTTCGACCCCGATATAAAAAATTCCACTAGCGGCCCGAAATTCTAAAAATTCAACTTTCGCCATTTCAAGCCTAAAGAAGCTACAGACCTCAAAAACACAATTCGGCCACGTCTCTAAGCCCAAAATCACCCAACTGAGCTAATCGAATCGACAGAATTCCATTCTGAAGCCGTCTTCATATTATTCCGATTACGGTCCAAAATTTAAGACTTAAACTCTAGTTTGGGGACTAAGTGTCCCGAAACTCAACATGAACCATCCCGGGAAATCACAATAGCAGAAAAAGACACAGAGAAAGCAGTTAATAGGGGATCGGGACGTTAATTCTCAAAATTACCGTCTGGGTTGTTACATCCTCCCCCTCTTAAAATATTCGTTCGTCCTCGAACGAGCGTAGAGATATACCTGACGTGGTGAAAAGATGAGGATAACGGTTGCACATATCCTGCTTGGTCTTACAAGTCGCCTCCTCGACCGGCTGACCCCGCCACTGAACCTTTACTGATGCAATGCCCTTCGACCTCAGCTTTCGAACCTGCCTGTCCATTATAGCTACTAGTTCTTCAACATAAGATAGATCCTTGTGAAGATGGACTGAACTGAAATCCAACACGTGCGATGGGTCACCGTGATACCTCTAGAGCATCGAAACATGAAATATCGGATGAACTCCTGCCAAGTTGGGAGGTTAGGTAAGCCCATATGCAACTTCCCCAACAGGCCGCAACACCTCAAAGGGGCCAATAAACTTTGGGCTCAACTTGCCCCTCTTTCCAAATCTCATAACGCTCTTCATAGGCGAAACCCGAAGCAAGACCCACTCTCCCACCATAAATGAAATATCGCAAACCTTTCAGTCCACATAACTCTTCTGTCTGGACTAGGTTGTGCGAAGTCTATCGTGAATCACCTTATCCTTTTCCAAATCGTCCTGAACCAAGTCTGTGCCCAATAACCTAGCCTCGCCCGGCTCAAACCAACCCGTCGAGGAACTACAAAGCCTAACATATAGAGCCTCATATGGTGCCATCTGAATGTTGGACTGATAATTGTTGTTGTAGGCAAACTCCGCAAGAGGCAAGAACTGATCCCGAGAACCTCCAAACTCCATCACACACGTATGGAGCCTATCCTCAAGAATCTGAATAGTGTGCTCGGACTGTCCGTTTGTCTGTAGGGGAAATATTGTGCTCAACTCTATGCGAGCACCCAACTCATGCTGAACGACCCTCTAGAACCGTGATGTATATAGAGCACCTCTATCTGAAATAATGGAAACTAGAATACCATGCAGGAGAATAATCTCTCGGATATAAATCTCAGCTAACCGCTCTGAAGAATAGGTGGTACACACAAGAATGAAGTGCGCGGATTTGGTGAGCCCATCCATAATCACCCAAATAGCATCGAACTTCCTCAAAGTCCGTGGGAGTCCAACTACGAAATCCATGGTGATCCGCTCCCACTTCAACTCCGGAATCTCTATCTACTGAAGCAAGGCACCCGGCCTCTAATGCTCATATTTCACCTGTTGACAATTGAAGCATCGAGCTACAAACCCAACTATATCTTTCTTCATCCAACTCCACAAATAGTGCTACCTCAAATCCTGGTACATCTTTGCGGCACCCGGATGGATGGAATACCGCAAACTGTGGGCCTCTTTTAGAATCAAATCCCCAAGCCCATCAACATTGGGCACACATATCCGACACTACATCCTCAATACCCCGTCATCACTAATGGTCACATCTCTGGCATCATCATGCAGAACCTTGTCCTTGAGGACAAGTATGAGGGCCATCCTACGAGTGCTCTCTGATACTATCAAAGAAGGAAAATCGAGAAACCACACAAGCTAGGACCTGACTTGGCTCCAAATATCCAATCTCACAAACTGGCTGGCTAAGACCTCAATATCTCTCGCCATAGGTCTCTCCGCTGCTACTAGATAATTCAAGCTCCCCAAAATCTTTGCCCGGCAGCTCAAAGCATCGGGCACCACATTAGCCTTCCCCAGGTGGTACAAAGTAGTAATATCATAATCCTTAAGAAGCTCTAACCACCTCATCTGTCACAAATTAAGGTCCTTCTGCTTGAACAGATGCTGCAAACTCCAGTGATCAGTATAGATCTCATAAGGAACACCGTACAAACAATGATACAAGATTTTCATGGCATAGACAATGGATGCTAACTCGATATCATGGACAGGACAATTCTTCTCACGCACTTTTAGATGCCTAGATGCGTAGGCAATCACCCTACCGTCCTGCATCAACACCGCTCTAAGGCCAATCCTCGAGGCATCACAATAAATAGTATAAGACCCAGAACTTGAAGGCAATATCAATACTAGCGTTGTAGTCAAAGCTGTTTTGAGCTTCTGAAAGCTCTCCTCACACTCTTTCGTCCACTTGAGCGGAGGACCCTTCTGGGTCAGCCTTGTCATAGGTATTGCAATAGAAGCGAATCCCTCAACAAATCGACAGTAATAACCCACTAACACAAGAAAACTACGGATCTCTACAGCTAAGGATGGTCTGGGCCATCTCTGTAGTGCTTCCACTTTCTTTGGATCCACCTTGATCCCTTCAATCGATACTACGTGAACCAAGAATGCCATGGAATCCAACCAGAACTCACATTTAGATAACTTCGCATATAATTTCTTTTCTCTCAAGGTCTGAAGCACTATCCTCAGGTGTTGCTTATGATCTTCCCCACTCCGGGAATACACCAGATTGTCATCAATAAAGACAAGGACGAACGAGTCAATATATGGCCAGAATACACTATGCATCAAATGCATAAATGCTGCTGGGGCATTGCTCAACCCAATAGACATAACAAGGAACTCGTAATGACCATACCGAGTCCTGAAAGCATTCTTCGGGATATCTGGCTCCCGAATCTTCAACTAATGATAGCCTGAACGTAAGCCAATCTTAGAAAACACTCGAGCACCCTGCAACTGATCAAATAGGTCATTAATAAGAGGCAGAGGATACCTGTTCTTTACTATAAATTTGTTCAACTAGTGATAATCAATGTACATACGCATGGAACCGTCCTTTTTCTTCACAAACAAGACAGGAGCACCCCAAGATGACATATTAGGCCGAATAAAGCTCTTATCAAGCAATTCCTGTAACTATTCTTTCAAATCTTTCAATCCAGGATGAGCTATAGGATAAGGAAGAATATACATAGGCTGAGGGCCCGACAACAAATCAATGCCAAAATCAATATCTCTGTTGGGAGGCATGCCTGGAAGATCAGTTGGAAACACATCAGAAAAATCCCGCTCTACTGGGACTGAATCAACTGTAGGGGTATCAATACTAACATCTCTCACATAAGCTAGATACACGTCACACCCCTTCTCAACCATTCACTAAACTTTAAGAAATAAGATAACCCTACTGGGAGGGTAATTTAAAGTACCCCTCCACACTAATCGCGGTAAGCCTGGCATAGCTAGCGTCACGGTCTTGGCATGACAGTCAAGAATAGCATAATGGGCCGACAACCAGTCCATACCCAAGATAACATCAAAATCTACCATGCTGAGAAATAATAAATTGGCTCTGCTATCAAAACCACTAAGAGCAATGAAACACGATCGATAAACGCAGTCCACAACAAGATAATCTCCCACAGGAGTAGAAACATAAACAGGGGAACTTAAAGAATCACGAGTTACGCCTAAATATGGGGGCAAAATAAGAGGACACATAGGAATAAGTGGATCCTAGATCGAATAGAACCCATGCATTCTATGACACACCGGAACAATAACTATAGTGATAGAGTCGAAGGTAACAGCCTCAGTACGAGCAGGAAGGGCATAGTATCTGGCATGGCATCCCCCTCTCGGGTGACCTCTACCTCCCTGACCTCCACCTCTAGCTGGCTGAGCAGGTGGGGTAGCAACTGGTGTTGTGATCATAGCTTGGGGACCTTTTTGATCATGTTGTAGCTAAGAAGTCTGTGGAGGTGCACCCCTTCTAAGTCTAGGGCAATCTCTCACCATATGGCATGTGTCGCCACACTCAAAACAAGCTCAGGGAAGGCATGGTGGCTATGACTGGCTTGAGCCAGGTCTGTTGGATTGGCCACTGAAAGCACCCCGTGCAGGATGTGCACTAGATACTGGAGGTGCATAATAAAGCTCCTGAGATCTAGGAGGAGCTGGAATACCACTGGCTGCTGGAAGAGCTGCATGAATGGGGCGACTAACATAACCCCTACCATGATGAACTGTAGCTGGGGCACGGGCACTAGAATAATGGCCCGACTCTCGAGACCTCTTGGCCTCTCTCTCCTTCCTATCCTAAGAAAGCATGCCCTCTATTCTCCTGGCAATACTTACTACCCGCTGATAGGCGATATCCATCTCTAGATCCCGGACCATACTAGACCTGATACTGGGAATGAGCCCCTCAATAAACCAGCGAACTCTCTCACGAATTGTAGAAACCAAGGCCGGTGCATGCCTAGCCAAATCACTAAAGCGGACGGCATACTCCAAAACAGTCATAGTATTCTAGCGCAAAGGCTCAAACTCCGCGCACCATCTGTCCCTGAGGATCTGAGGTACATAATCCTCAAAAACATATTCGAGAACTAGGTCCATGTAAGGGAAGCTGCCTCAGCCAAACTGTCCAACTCAAAAGTATGCCACCACTGATAGGCTACCCCTCGAAGATGGAAGGCAGTGAAAGAAATCCCACTCAACTCTTCTATACCCATAGTGCGGAGGATACGATGGCACTCCTCCAAAAATCCTGAGCATCCTCTGATGCTAGTCCACTGAAAGTAGGAGTATAGTACTTCTTGTACCTCTCAAGCCTCCGTTGCTCCTCCTCTGAAGCAGTTGCCCTACCCTCGGGATGGACAGGGACTACACGCGGTACCGGTATAACCTCTAGGATCTGATCAGCCTAAACCCGCTGCTCTGGGGTACAGGCGGCGAGGGTCTATGCTCCTCCACTGGCCTAAGATGTGGCTGCATCAAGGAGAATCAACCCTGCCTGAACTAAAGTGATGTACATGCTCATAAACTATGTAAGGGTCTCCTGGAGAGCTAGAGTGGTAGTAGTAGTAGGCGTATCAGGTGCATGGGCTTCAGCTGGAGCTGCTGGTGGCTCCTCTGTAGCAGCTCACGGTGGTGCTCTGGCTGCATCACGTACGCGTCCTCTGCCTCTTCCCCGGCCCCAGCCTCTGGCAGCTCTAGTAGGGGGCGCGGGTGCCTGGTCATCTCCGGCAGTATGAGTCCTCACCATTTGTGAGAGAATAGAAGAAAAAAGATTAGAATTTTTGAAGTTAATAATCTCGCACAACAAGGAATCAAATGAAGTGAATTTTCCTAACAGTTCCATAGCCTCTCGAAGATAAGTACAGACATCTCTATACCGATCTGCGAGACTCTACTAAACAAGCTTGTGACTCACGACTCCTATGAACCTAGAGCTCTGATACCAAATTATCAAGACTCAATTCCTTCCTCCGTGAACTGTCGTGACGGCACCTAGTCTCTACGACTAGCTAAGCCTAACACATTGCGAAAATAAAAACAAATAATAAATATTAACTATTAGCAATAAGATTATCTATTAAGAAACTAAATGCCACTCGGTATATAGAGTTAACACTTTAGAAAAATACCAAACGACACCCAAAACCCAAAAACTCGCATATAACAAGCTACTACGATGTTCTAACTATTCTATACATCATCTCTACAGAAAGAAAGAGAAATGAACATAAGGGGATAGAGGGGGACTCCAAGGATCTGTGGGCA
Source organism: Nicotiana glauca (assembly GCA_026770625.1). Classification (NCBI taxonomy): domain Eukaryota; kingdom Viridiplantae; phylum Streptophyta; class Magnoliopsida; order Solanales; family Solanaceae; genus Nicotiana; species Nicotiana glauca. The sequence goes on from MU767764.1 coordinate 13,582, forward strand.
ACAGACAACAACGACTGCAACTAGATGAGGTTGGTACGGCGAACCTGGATCTGCACACGAAAAACATGTGCAGGAAAGGGCATGAGTACACCACAGTGGTACCTAGTAAGTGCCAAGCCTAACCTCGGTCGAGTAGTGACGAGATCAGGTCAGGGACCTACTGGTTTATATGTAATAAAGTAAAATAGTAAGAAATAATGCACTCGTCATCTCACGTACACGACATTCATATAACAACTGTACCAAATCCTAAGGGGATTTTTCTACACAAGGTTAGGCAAGCCACTTACCTCGAACCAAGCTTAAAATCAATCTTAAATCACGCTCTTGCCACGAGTATCCAACTCCAACTGGCCCAAATCTAATCAAATCAATTATTTAACGTAAATAAAGCTACAAGCAACTAATTTAACTAATAAAACCAAAGCTAGGGTAAGAAAATAGAAAAATGTCAAAAAATCCTCCTCGGGCCTACATCTCGAAATTGGGTAAAAGTCACAAATTATGAACACTCATTCACTCACGAGTTCACTCGTACAAAAATCATCCAAATTTGACGTCTAATTCCCATTCAAAACTCACATTTTTAGTTGGGGAACTTTTTCCCTCATTTCCAAACATCCACCTTCAAATTCCTTAATTAGAAGAGGAAAACAACAATGGATTAATGTAATATGATTGAAATAGAGTTAGAATTAGTTACACAATAGTTTTCCCTCAAAATACCTCGATAAATCGCCTCCCACCAAGCTCTAAATCAAAATTTGTGTTATGAAATTTTAAACCCTCGAAATCTCCTTTCTGCCCAGTGATTTCCGTATCTGCACTCATGGGGATGCATCTGCGGTCTTGCAGCTACGAAAAAATCATCGTAGGTGCGAAGTCCACTTATCCGGGCTGGGGCAGCATCTGCGGTCACTGGGCCGCTTCTGCGGTCACCGGGCCGCTTCTGCGGTCTATCGGCCACACCCGCGATCTTAGCTACCAAGGTCCCTCTCTGCTTCTGCAGCTCCCAACCCGCTTATACGGCACCGCACCTGAGTTCCAAAATTTGCAGGTGCGAAAACAACAAGTGTAGCAAAGCTTCAACAACATGCCTAAGTCCCAAACCAATCCGTTAAGCATCTGAAACTCCCTCGAGGCCTACGGAACCAAACATACCAACCAAACCTAAATCATCATACAAACTTTGTCGAGCCTCAAATAATATCAAATAATGCTAAAACTACGGATCACCCTCCAATCCAAACTTAATGAACTTGAAATCTCAAAATTCTACAACTGATGCCGAAACCAACCAAACCATGTCCAATTGACCCCTAATTTTGCACACATGTCATATTCAACACTACAGATCTAATCCAACTTTCAAAATCAAATTCAGACCCCAATATCAAAAATTCCACTATAGGCCTGAAACTCTAAAAAATCAACTTTCGCCATTTCAAGCCTAAATAAGCTACGGACCTCAAAAACACAATCCTAACATGCCCCTAGGCCCAATATCACCCAACGAAGCTAACAAAATTGACGAAATTTCATTCCAAAGCCATCATCACACTGTTTCAACTAAGGTCAAAATTCTAAGACTTAAACTCTCATTTGGGGACTAAGTATCTCGAAACTTAACATGAACCATCCCGGAAAATCACAATAGCAGAAAAAGACATGAGAAAAGCAGTTAACAGGGGATCAGAGCATTAATTCTCAAAATGATCGGCTGGACCGTTACACTTCATTTGAGTGCTGCTTTTTGTAAGCAAATTATGTTTGGTCAATATTTTCAAAAAGTACTTTTGAGTATTAAATTACTAAAAAGAACTGTAAAGATTCAATATGTAATTATTATTATTAAAAAAATGAATTTAAATATTTATGATAAAGGAATTCAACTAAAATATAAAACATAAAGTAACAATATAATTTAAAGATTTTAACTAATACAAGATATAGTTATTCAAAAGCAATAATATTGTGTACCTGGTATTATTTATTATTTATGTCACGACCCAATGGTGAGCTACCCATTTAATTTCCCATTTTAATATTTTTTAAAGTTTATGATTTTTATTTAATAAGAAAGCAAATAGTAAGCGAGCATAGTAATAGAGCATAAACTAAACGGGGGAAGGTAAGAAAGTGAATTAAATAATTAAAACCCATGAGTGTCTACTAGAATTTCCCAAAATCCGGTGTCACATGTGCACGAGTGTCACGACCCCAATTACCTTAGTCATGATGGCGCATATTGTACTAGGCACACTAACCAAGTAACCATAGTGAATTCTTTTTATAAAATCATTTTTTTCTAAAACTGATTAAGTCTCGAATTTTCATAAGAAATATGTAAATCACTGAAATGTGCGGAAAATAGTGAAAAAATATACCAACACAGTCCAATAACCCGGCGTCACAAGTCAAGAGCCTCTAAATACAACCCAATCTATATGTCTGCTACATAATATGTCTAACATTGCAGAAAACTAAGATAGGAAGGAGGAAAGCAGGGCTGCGGACACTGTGCAGCTACCTTTCAGTCTCCGGTAAGCTATTAAAATGCTAGGGACCCTCACTCTACCGCTCGGGCACCTGGATCTGCATAAAAGGTGCAGGGAGTAACGTGAGTATGCTAACTCAGTAAGTAACTAAAGTAAATAAGGTCTGCGTGCAGTGACGAGCAGTTAAAATCATATATAAGGGTATTCAACAGAATATCAAGTCAAATTCAACAGTTTAAAAGCAAGTTACTTCGTAAAAACATCAGTTTCAATTGAAATACTTTGAAATCATTTACTTAGTAGTTTTCAACAGAAGCTCATTATAAAAAGAAGAGTGAAATCAACAAAAAATGTCATAAATGGGCCCTTCGGACAAGGTATCACTCATAAATATAGCCTCTAGGGCAATCCTCTCAATCACTCGTGACTCAGCTCTCATCACACAGTACTCACACTCAGCACTCCTACTCAATAATATCTCATAATATTAATAATCATAATAACCGATACGGCGTGCAAACCGATCCATAGATTATAGTCGACTATGCTCACGGGGGTGTACAGACTCTGGAGGGGCTCTTACAGCCCAAGCCTCATATCGTTATGGTGCGTAGCCCAATCAAATATATATATCACTGCGGCGTGCAGCCTGATCCATAATATATACATATAATATTGCTGCGGTGTGCAGCCCGAACCATAATATATATATATATATATATATAATCCTCACCATTAGGTCCTCAACCTTTCTTAGTGTAACGAACTGACCGGTCGTTTTAAGAATTAACATCCCGATTCCCTATTAAGTTCATTCCCCGTGTTGGTTTCTACTGTAGTGAGTTGCCGGGAGGATTTATTTGGAGTTTCGTAGAGTTTTGGGACACTTAATCCCTAAATGAGAGCTTAACTTTTAGAATTTGGACCGTAATTAGAATGGTGTGAATACGACCTCGCAATGGAATTCTATTGATTCCATTAGATCCGTTTGGTGATTTCGGGTTAAGGGGTGTATTCGGATGGTGTTTTGGAGGTCCGTAACTAAATTAGGCTTGAAATGCCGAAAGTTGAATTTTTGAAAATTCCGGTTTGATAGTGAGATTTTGATATTGGTGTCAGAATAGAATTTCGGAAGTTGGATAGCTCCGTAGTGTTGAATGTGACGTGTGTGCAAAAATTCAGGTCATTCAGACGAGGTTTGATAGACTTTTTGATCGAAAGCGTAAATTGAGAGTTTTTGAAGTTCTTAGGCTTGAATTTGATGCTAATTGGTTGATTCGATGTTGTTTGAGGTGTTTTGAAGATTCGTATAAGTTTGAATAGTGGTATTAGACTTTTTTTGCTTTTGGTTGAGGTCCCAAGGGCCTCGGGATGATTTTGAATGGTTGACAGAAAGATTTGGAATTTGGAGTTGCAGCTGAAGTTATGACTGCTGTCATAACCGCATCTGCGATGAGAGGCCTCAGGTGCGACTCCCGCAGATGCGGAATCAAGCTTCAGAAGCGGCCAGATGAGGGAAGGTCAGGAACTACAGAAGCAAAAGATGTACCGCACTTGCGTGATCACAGATGCGGATTCTGGGTCTCAGGTACAGCGAAGAGGTTTTAAGTGGAAATTGCAGGAGCGGTCCTTTGACCGCAGAAACGGTACTGTAGATGTAGAGGGTGGAACATAGATGCAGGTTCGCTGGGCAGAAAAATTAGAAATTTGAGGGTTTAGTTTCAAAAAGTTAGAAATTAAGTTGGAGCTCAGGAGAGGGCAATTTTGGGAGGATTATGAAGAGGAAATCAGCAATGATTCCTAATCCCTTTCTAGTTGTATTCCTATAATATAATCTGAGTTTTGTCATTTAATTTTGGATTGGAGATGAAAATTGGGAAAATTTTTGAAGAAAGTTCCTAGACCTAGATTTCGAGTTTTGATTGGGAATTTAACATTGGATTTGGATAATTTTGGTATGCATGAACTCGTGAGAGTCTGAGGATTTCTAAAATTTAAATTTTACCCAATTTCGAGATGTGGTCCTTGAGGGCACTTTGGTCATTTTATTTAATTTCGTGTATTAGCTTAGAATTTATTTGTAGAATCAGTTATTTGAAGTGTTATTTATCTTGTGCAATTGAATTGAATAGATTTGGGCCATTTGGAGTCGAATACTCGTGGCAAGAACGTGGTTTCGGGTTGATTTTTGAGCCGGTTCGAGGTAAGTGGCTTGCCTTACCTTGTGTGGGGGATATTCCCCTTAGGATTTGGTATTATTGATAATTGAAATGCCTTGTACGTGAGGTGACAAGTGCGTACTTGTGCTAATTATTGAAAATCTGGTTTTCATTAAGTAATTATAATTGTGCTTCTTTTCCTATTTATACTACTTACAATTTAAGCATGTTGTTAGCTCAGGGAAGCATGCCTAATTGACTTAATTGCCGTACTTGCTCAAACTGCCTTATTGGATTATATGCAGCATGCTAGGCTAGGAATACATGTTTTACCTTGGTATGGAATTTGAATTGAACTGTGTATTCTTCCTGTTATTGTTGTGTGTTTACTTTGGGACTATGGGACAGTATCCCGGGAAATCCCCCTACCTATTTACTTTGGGACTACGGATTTGTATTCCAGGAGATCCCCCTGTACTTTATATTGGAACTACGAGACTACACCTAGTAGATTCCCTTAGTACAAGATATTTACATTTGGGAGTACGGATCAGATTTTGGTATATCCCCCCCCCCCCACTGTGAGTTGGGCTACAGGATGGTATCCCCCGGGAGATCCACTGGATATTTATATTTTGGACTACAGGACGGTATCCTGGGACATCCCCGGTTGTTATTTCTGTGTTAAGTTGTCTTCCTTTCCGTGATTTCATTGTCTCTGTTATATCTGTTGTTGTTCTTTCTATCTTGTGTTATTTCTTATTGTTGCACTTGGCTATACTGTCTTATCCTCTACTGTTATACCGTATATTTCATTTAATCTTAGTAGGGCCCTAACCTTCCTCATCACTACCCGATTGAGGTTAGGCTTGTCCCTTACTGAGTACCGTTGTGCTGTACTCATGCCCTTTCTATGCATGTTTTTCATGTGCAGATCCAGGTACTTCGACTCAGTCCTATCATCCTTGAGGCGAGGCGACTCTTCCAGAGACTTCGATGTATATTTGCCGCATTCACAAACTGAGGAGTCCCTTTCTATTCTCTCTTTGAGTATTAGCCTTTCTGTATTTTCTATTGTTAGAGATTCTGGAGTTAGACACTTGTAGACATCCAAAAGCTTATGATTTCATGAGATTCTGGGTTTGGGGAAATGTTGCTAGTTTCGAGAGTTTGTATTGTATATGTCGAGCGGCATCTTAAACGCTATTTCATTTTGTTATTTCTGTTTTTTATTACTTCTTTCTGTAAATTGTTTATTTTCTGCATTGTTAGGCTTACGTAATCATAGAGACTAGGTGCCGTCACGATAGTTCACGGAAGGCAAATTGGGGTCGTGACAAGTTGGTATCAGAGCTCTAGGTTCATAGGAGTCATGAATGACAAGCCGATTTATTAGAGTATCGCGGATCGGTATGGAGATGTCTGTAGTTATCTACGACAGGCTATGTAACTGTTAGGAAAATTCCACTTCATTTGATTTCCTTGTTATGCGAGATTTTTGATATCACAACTCTAAACTTCTGTCTTTTATTCTCTCACAGAGGGTCAGAAGATGTGCTACCCGAGATGATCAGGCACCCGTGCCTCCTACTGCATCCGTCAGAGGCTGCGGCCGCAGCCGGGGTAGTGGTCAAGGATGCGCACGCATTACAGCCAGAGCACCCGCGCGAGCTACCGTCGAGGAGCCACCAGCCAGAGCCCAGGAACCTGATATGCCTACTACTACTACTACTCCGGCACTTCAGGAGACTCTTGCGTAGTTCATGAGCATGTACACCACTCTGGCTCAGGTAGGGTTTTTCCCCTTGCTGCAGCTACATCTCAGGCCAGGGGAAGAGCACAGACTCCCGCCGCCCACACTCCTGAACAGCGAGTTCATGTTGATCAGGTTCTAGAGATTATTCTGGTACACCCTATAGTTCCAGATTAGCCCGAGGATAGGGCAGCGGCTTTCGACGATGATAAGTTGAGGCTTGAGAGGTTCAAAAAGTATAAGCCTCATATATTTAGTGGTCTAGCATCAGATGATGCTCTAGGGTTTCTAGATGAGTTCCACCCTATTCTCCGTACCATGGGTATTTCAGGATCGAGCGAGGTTTCCTTTACTACTTTCCAGCTTCGAGGGGCCGCCTATGAGTGGTGGCGTACTTATGAGTTAGACAGTCTGGATGAAGCAGTCTCCCTGACTTGGATTCAGTTTTCACATATGTTCCTGCGAGAGTATGTTCCTCAGAGCCTTGGGGACACATGGTGCGCAGAGTTTGGACATTTGCGCTAGGGTGCTATGACTCTCTCAGAGTATACTGTTCGTTACACTAGCTTGGCTAGACATGTACCAACTTCAATTTCTACTGTTTGCAAGAGGGTTCGCCGGTTTATTGAGGGGCTTATTCCCAGCATCAGGTCTAGCATGGCTCGCGAGTTGGAGATGGATATTTCTTTCAGCAAGTGGTGAGCATTGCTAGGAGGATTGAGTGTATGCATGCTAGGCAGAGAGAGGAGATGGAGGCCAAGAGGTCTTGAGAGTCGGGCCATTATTCTAGTGCCCGTGCCCTAGCTACAGGTCGTCATGGTAGGGGTTATATTAGTCGCCCTGTTCATTCAGCTCTTCTAGCAGCGAGTGGTATTCCAGCTCCTCCTAGGCCTCAAGAGCCTTATTATGCACCTCCGGTATCCAGCGCGCCTCCTACGCGGGGTGCTTTCAGTGGTCAGTCCAAAAGACCTAGCCCGAGCTAGTCACAGCCGCCACGTCTTCCTAGAGATTATTTTGAGTATGGTGACACACGCCATATGGTGAGGGATTTCCCTAGACTTAGGATGGGTGCACCTCCACAGGCTTCTCATCCACAGCGTGCCCCGCAGAGTTCTCAGGCTATGGTTACAACTCCAGTTGCCACCCCACCTACTCATCTAGCTAAAGGTGGAGGTAGGGGAGGTATAGGTCGCCCTAGAGGGGGGCTAGGCCAGATACTATGCCCTTCCTACCCGTAACAAGGCGTTTGCCTCCGATTCTGTCATCACGGGTATTGTCCTAGTTTATCACAGAGATACATCGGTTCTATTCAATCCTGGATCCACTTATTCTTATATGTCTTCTTATTTTGCTCTGTATTTGGGTATATCTCAGGATTCTTCGAGTTCCCATATTTATGTTTCTAATCCTGTGGGAGATTATCTTATTGTGGACTGTGTTTAGCGGTCATGTTTGGTTGCTCTTAGTGATTTTGAGCCCAGATCCAATTTATTGTTGCTTAGTGTGGTAGATTTTGATATTATCTTGGGCATGGACTGGTTATCGCCCCATTATGCTATTCCTTATTATCATGCCAAAATTGTGACGCTAGCTATACTAGGTGTACTGCATGTTGAGTAGAGGGGTGCTTTAGATTACACCCCCAGTAGAATCATTTCTTTCCTTAAGGCTCAGCATATGGTTAAGAAGGGGTGTGACGCGTATCTAGCTTATGTGAGAGATGTCAGTATTGATACCCCTAGAGTTGATTAAGTCCCTGTAGTATGGGATTTTTCTGATGAATTTCCAGCTGACCTTCTGGGCACACAGCCTAATAAAGATATTAATTTTGGCATTGATCTGTTGTCGGGTACTCAGCCTATTTCTATTCCTCCGTATCATATGGCTCCTCCTGAGGTTAAGGAGTTGAAGGATCAGTTACAGGAATTTCTTTATAAGGGTTTTATTAGGCGTATTGTATCACTGTAGGGTGCTCCTGTCTTGTTTGTGAAGAAGTAGGATGGTTATATGCGTATGCGCATTGATTATCGCCAGTTGAACAAAGTTACAGTGAAGAACTGTTATCCTTTACCTCGTATTGATGATTTGTTTGACCAGCTACAGGGTGCACGAGTATTCTCTAAGATTGACTTGAGTTCAGGTAACCATTAGTTGAAGATTCAGGAGCCAGATATCCTGAAGATTGCTTTCAAGACTCGGTATGGTCATTATGAGTTCCTTGTTATGTCATTTGGGCTAACCAATATCACAGCAACCTTTATGCATTTGATGCACAGTGTGTTCTATATCTTAACTCATTCGTTATTATCTTCATTGATGATATTCTGGTATATTCCCGGAGTCGAGAAGATCATGAGCAACACCTGAGGACTGTGCTTCAGACTTTGAGAGAGAAGAAATTATATGCTAAGTTATCAAAATATGAGTTTTGGTTGGATTTCGTTGCATTCTTGGGTCACGTGGTTTCTAGTGAGGGGATAAAGGTGGATCCGAAGAAAGTGGAAGCAGTGCAGAGTTGGCCCAGACCATCCTCAGCTATAGAGATCTGTAGTTTTCTTGGCTTGGCAGGTTATTACCGTCGATTTGTTGAGGGGTTTTCATCTATTGCAACATCTATGACCATATTGACCTAGAAGGGTACTTTGTTCCAGTGGACGAAAAAGTGTGAGGCAAACTTTCAGAAGCTCAAAACAGCTTTGACTACAGCCCCAGTTTTGATATTGCCTACAGGTTCGGGGTCTTATATTGTCTATTGTGATGCCTCGTGGATTGTCTTTGGAGTGGTATTGATGCAGGACGGTAGGGTAATGACCTACGCGTCCAGACAGTTGAAGGTTCATGAGAAGAATTATCCTGTCCATGATCTCGAGTAAGCTACTATTGTTCATGCCTTGAAGATCTGGCGTCATTATTTATACGGTGTACCTTGTGAGATTTATACTGATCACCGAAACTTGCAACATCTGTTCAAGCAGAAGGATCTTAATTTGCACCAGAAGAGATGGCTAGAGCTGCTGAAAGACTATGATATCACTATTTTATATCACTGGGGAAAGGCCAATGTGGTGGTCGATGCTTTGAGTCGCTGGCTGGAGAGTTTGGGGATTTTAGCTTATTTACCAGCAGCAAAGAGGCTCATGGCGATGGATGTTCAGGCCTTAGCCAATCAGTTTGTGAGGTTGGATCTTTCGGAGCCTAGTCGGGTCCTTGCTTGTGTGGTTTCTCAGTCTTCCTGGTTTGATCATATCTGGGAGCGCCAGTTTGATGATCTTCATTTGCTCTACATGGCAATGCCAGAGATGTGACTATTGGTGATGACGGGGTATTGAAGATACAGGGTCGGATTTGTGTACCCAATATTGATGGGCTTCGTGAGTTGATTCTAGAGGAGGATCATAGTTCATAGTATTCCATTTATCCGGGTGACGCGAAGATGTACTAGAATTTGAGGCAACACTATTGATGGAGGCGGATGAAGAAAGACATAGTTGTTCGTAGCTCGGTGCCTCAATTGTCAGCAGGTGAAGTATGAGCACTAGAGACCGGGTGGGTTGCTTCAGCAGATAGATATTTCGGAGTGGATGTAGGAACGGATCACCATGGACTTTGTAATTGGGATCCCACGGACTATGAGGAAGTTCGATGCCATTTGGGTAATTGTGGATCGGATAACCAAGTCTGCGCATTTCATTGTTGTGTGTACTACCTATTCTTCAGAGCGTCTGGCGGAGATTTATATCCAGGAGATTATTCGTTTGCATAGAATTCCAATTTCCATCATTTCCGATAGAGGTACTCAGTTCACATCACGGTTCTGGAGGGTCGTTCAGCATGAGTTGGGTACCTGGGTGGAGTTGAGTACAGCATTTCACCCTCAGATAGACGGACAGTCCAAGCGCACTATTCAGATTTTTGAGGATATGCTCCGTGCGTGTGTGATTGAGTTTAGACAGTCTTGGGATCAGTTCTTGCCATTGGCGGAGTTTGCCTAAAACAACAGTTATCAGTCCAGCATTCAGATGGCACCGTATGGGGCTTTATATGGTAGGGGTGTAAATCCTCAGTGGCTTAGTTTGAGCCGGGTGAGGCTAGATTATTGGGCACAAACATGGTTCAGGATGCCTTGGAGAAGGTTAAGGTGATTCAGGATAGACTCCGTACAGCCCAATCCAGACATAAGATTTACAAGGAGCGAAAGGTTCGTGATGTTTTCTATATGGTTGGAGAGCGTTTTCTGCTTCGGGTTTCGCCTATGAAGGGCGTTATGAGACTTGGGAAGAAAGGGAAGTTGAGTTCGAGTTTTATTGGCCTTTTTGAGATATTGAGGCGTATTGGGGAGGTTTCTTATGAGCTTGCCCTACCTCCCATCTTGGCAGGAGTTCATCCAGTATTTCATGTTTCGATGCTCCGGAGGTATCACGGTGATCCGTCCCACGTGTTAGATTCCAGTTCTATCCAGTTTGACAAGGATCTATCCTATGTTGAGGAGCCAATGGAAATATTGGATAGGCAGGTTAGAAAGCTGAGGTCAAAGAACATTGCATCAGTGAAGGTTCAGTGGCGGGGTCAGCCGGTCGAGGAGGTGACCTGGGGGACCAAGCAGGATATGCGCAGCCGTTACTCTCATCTTTTCACTACTTCAGGTATGTCTCTATGCTCGTTCGAGGACGAAAGAATGTTTAAGTGTAGGAGGATGTAATGACCCGGCCTGTCTTTTTAAGAATTAACGCCATGATCCCCTATTAATTGCATTCCCCGTGTTAGTTTCTGCTGTTGTAAGTTGCCGGGAGGATTTATTCGGTGTTTCGGAGAGTTTTGGGACACTTCGTCCCTAAACGAGAGCTTAAGTTTAGAATTTGGACCGTAGATAAAATGGTGTGAGGCTGACCTCGGAATGGAATTCCGTTGGATTTGTTAGCTCGGTTGGGTGCTTTCGGGCTTAGGGGTGTGTTCGGATGGTATTTTGGAGGTCAGCAGCTAATTTAGGCTTGAAATGCCGAAAGTTGAATTTTTGAAGTTTCCGGTTTGATAATGAGATTTTGATATCGGGGTTGGAATGGAATTCTGTAAGTTGGAGTAGCTCCGTAGTGTTGAATATGACGTATGTGCAAAAATTCAGGTCATTCGGACGAGGTTTGATAGACTTTGGGATCGAAAGCATAAATTGAGAGTTTTTGAAGTTCTTAGGCTTGAATCCGATGATAATTGGTTGACTCGATGTTGTTTGAGGTGTTTTGAAAATTCGTATAAGTTTGAACAGCAGTGTTAGACTTGTTTGTGCTTTTGGTTGAGGTCTCGGAGGCCTCGGGATGATTTCGGATGGTTGACGAAAAGATTTGGAATTTGGAGTTGAAGCTGAAGTTATGACTGCTGTCATAACTACATCTGCGGTTAAGATTCCGCAGGTGCGACTCCCATAGATGTGGAATCAAGCCGCATAAGCGGCTAGATGAGGGAAGGTTAGGAACCACAGAAGTGGAAGATGTACTGCACTTGCGTGACCGCAGATGCGGATTCTGGGTCGCAGGTGCGAAAAGGTTTTAAGTGGAAATCGCATGAGAGGTCCATTGACCGCAGAAGTGGTACCGCAGATGCAGAGGGTGGACCACAGATGCGGGTTTGCTGGGCAGAAAAATCAGAAATTCGAGGGTTTAGTTTCAAAAAGTTTGAAATTAAATTGGAGCTCGGGAGAGGGCAATTTTGGGAGGATTTTGAAGAGGAAATCAGTGGGTAATGATTCCCAATCCCTTTCTAGTTGTATTCCTATAATCTAATCTTAGTTTTGTCATTTAATTTCGGATTGGAGATGAAAATTGGGAAATTTTTTTAAGTTCCTAGACCTAGATTTTGAGTTTTGATTAGGAATTTGACATTGAATTTTGATAATTTAGGTATGCATGAACTCGTGAGAGTATGAGGATTCTAAAAATAAAATTTTACCCGATTCCGAGACGTGGGCATGGAGGACGTTTTGGTCATTTTACCTAATTTTTCTTATTAGCTTAGAATTTATTTGTAGAATCAGTTACTTGAAGTGTTATTTATGTTGTGTAATTGAATAATTGAATTGAATAGATTTGGGCCATTTGGAGTCGAATACTCGTCGCAAGAACGTAATTTCGGGTTGATTTTTAAGCCGGTTAGAGGTAAGTGGGCCTAACCTTGTGCGGGGGACATTCCCCTTAGGATTTGGTATTATTGATAATTTAAATACCTTGTACGTGAGGTGACGAGTGCGTACTTGTGCTAATTATTGAAAATCCGGTTTTCATTAAGTAATTGTAATTGTGCTTCTTTTTCTGTTTATATTACTTGCAATTTAAGCCTGTTTTTAGCTTAGGGAAGCATGCCTAATTGACTTAATTGCCTTACTTTCTCAAACTGCCTTATTGGATTATGTGCAGCATGCAAGGCTAGGAATACATGTTTTACCTTGGTATGGAATTTGAATTGAACTGTGTATTCTTCCTGTTATTGTTGTGTGTTTATTTTGGGGCTAGGGGACGGTATCCTGGGAGATCCCCATATCTATTTACTTTGGGACTACGGATTTGTATTCCAGGAGATTCTCCTGCACTTTTATATTGGAACTACGAGACTGCACCCGGTAGATTTCCCTAGTACTAGTTATTTACATTTGGGACTACGGATCTGGATTCCGGTAGATCCCCGCGCACTGTGAGTTAGACTACGGGACGTTATCCCCTGAGATCCACTATATATATATATATATATATATATATATATATATATATATATATATATATATATATATATATATATATATTGGACTACGGGACGGTATCCCAGGAGATCCGCTGGATACTTATATTTGGGACTACATGATGGTATCCTGGGAGATCCCCGGTTATTATTTCTGTGTTAAGTTGTCTTCCTTTCTATGATTTCATTGTCTCTGTTATAGATGTTATTGTTATTTCTATCATGTATTACTTCTTACCGATGCACTTGATTATATTGTCTTATCCTATACTGTTATAACGTATATTTCACTTATTCTCAGTAGGGACCTGACCTTCCTCATCACTACCCGATCGAGGTTAGGTTTGGCACTTACTAAGTACCGCTGTGGTGTACTCATGCCTTTCTGTGCATGTTTTTCATGTGCAGATCCAGGTACTTCGACTCAGTCCTATCATCCTTGAGGCGAGGCGACTCTTCCAGAGACTTCGAGGTATATCTGCCGCATCCGCAGATCGGGTAGTCCCTTTCTATTCTCTCTTTAAGTATTAGCCATTCTGTATTTTCTATTGTTAGACATGTTGGAGTTAGACACTTGTAGACATCCAATAGCTTGTGATTTCATGAGATTCCGAATTTTGGGAAATGTTGTTAGTTTTGAGAGTTTGTATTGTATGTGCCGAGCGGCATCTTAAACACTGTTCTATTTTTTATTACTTCTTTTCGCAAATTGTTTATTTTCTGCGTTATTAGGCTTACCTAGTCGTAGAGAGTCGTCGCGGTAGTTCACAGAGGGAGAACTGGGGTCGTGACACTCAGTCATTTACCTCACAACCACTCGGGCATATCAGTGGAAATCAAGGAACTCAGCCCAAGCAGTTTTCACATTTTAAGAAGTAGAGTGATAAAAACCAGATTTAACTAATAAATAGGTAAAACATGACTGAGGATATGCTTTCAAAATAAATAGAGTGAGGAAAATAGTAAAAATACCACTAAGGGTCTAAACAGGTCGGCACAAGTCTCCAAACATGGCATACAACCCAAAATATAGTATCAATCTCTAAAACACGGGATATCATAAGATTTCAAATCAAATACGTGGCTTAATAGTCGCTAAGGGGCGGAACAAGTAACAATTTCTATCGGTGCATGCCCACACTTTCGTCACCTAGTATGTTCCTTATCTCATTTATCAAAAGAATACGAAATACCGGGGTTTTATACCCTCAGGTCCAGATTTACCATGGTTACTTACCTCAAGCCGGATGAAATACTACTCCGCGATGCCTTTTTCTCTCTCCTCAGCCTCAACTCGCACCGAATCTACCCAAAATCAGAATCATAACATTAGAATATGCTAAGGGAATGAAGCTCATGTGAAAATAATCAAATTATACCAAAAATCCCGAAATTGGTCCAACCCGACCCCCGGGCCCACATCTCAAAATTCGATAAAAATTACATCAACGGAATCCTTATCCTCCCGCGAGTTCATACATACCAAGAATACCAAAATCCGACCACAAACGGACCCTCATATCCCTAGATTAAGGTTTCAAGTTTTCAAGCCCTAACTCCCCAATTTTAGGCTTCAAATGCCTCAAATTTCATGTTTAATTAGGTAGAAATCACAATAGGATCGAGTATTAAGTCTATAATTCTTGCCTCCAATAAGTTCTCTTTGATTAACTCTTCAATCTCTCTCAAGAAGCTCCAAAACCGAGTCAAAAATGGTGAACTTAGGCCACAAATTACGAAAATAGCCTTTTTAAACATTCTGCCCAGCTATTAAATTTACTTAATCGCGATCGCAGGAAATCCATTACGATTGCGAAGCACAAACTCTGCTGGCCCAAAATATACCTTACGCGATCGCGAATATTCCCACGCGATCGCGATACACAGCAGCTCACATTCATTCGATCGCAGCTCCAGCTACGGGAACGTGAAGAATAACCTAGATGGCCCCCCACAAATCCTCTACGCGATCGCGAGCGTCCTCACGTGATCGCGAAGAAGGAATACCAGCAACAGATCTGAAGCAAAATCTGCAACTTTTCCAAATATGAACTTGGTCTGTTAAGCACCCGAAACTCACTCGAGGCCCTCGAGACCTCAACCAATTATTCCAACATATCCCATAACATCATTCAAACTTGTTCCAACCTTTGGAACGCTCAAAACAACATCAAAATACCAAATTGACATCGGATTCAAGCCTAAGAATTCAAAAAACTTCCAAATTTCGCTTTCGATCAAAAAGTCTATCAAACCTCGTCCGAATAACCTGAAATTTTGCACACACGTCACAAATGAAACAACGGACCTACTCCAACTTCCGGAATTTCATTTCAACCTCAAAATCTCACCTATCAATTAGAAAATGCCAAAATTCCAATTTCGCTAATTCAAGCCTAAATCTACTCCGGACCTCCGAAACACATTCCGATCACGCTCCTAAGTCCCACCTCACCTCCCGAAGCTATCCGAACCATCAAAATTTACATCTGAGCCCTTTTTCACATAAGTCCACATCTAGTTGACTTTTTCAACTTAAGCCTACTCAAAATAGACTAAGTGTCTCAAACCTTACCAAAACCTCTCCGAACCCAAACCAACCAACCCGATAACACATAATACAGTTGAACAAGGCAATAAGAAGCAGAAATGGAGGAAAAAGAGCGGTAACTCATGAAACTACCGGCCGAGTCGTTGCAACGAGTATCTAGTAGAATATACAAAACTCTCTAAGAACTACTGTCTGAAACAAAATAGACGGAAACGATAAAACATAAGAAGAGAAGGCTCTGGGTGCTGCTGAACAGAGCATGAGAAGCAACTCACACTAAGCCTCCGGGTAATACAGATGCGCACCCGGACGAACTCCAGATGCACCTATCTAGAACCTGCATAATATGTGCAAAAGTGTAGCGTGAGTATATAAACAACGTGTACTCGGTAAGTATCTAGTCTAACCTTGAGGAAGTAGTGACTAAGGGTTGACATCGATACTTACTAGTGGAATATATACATAATGTGCAAGAATATTTAGTAGGCATGAGATACAACATCAATAATAGAATAAGAGATAATAATTAAATGATCCTTTAGCAAAATAGCAATTAAAAGTCCCCATATATCACATAATAATCTTAACAAGTAAGGGCTCAACATATATTTATAAATCCTCAAGTCATGAATGACACATCAAGTATATGTATATCGCCGAGGCGTTCGGTCCGATCCACAAGAATAGAAAAACTCTTCGGATTACAAAATATGTATTTACAAATCCAAGGTAAGCCCATAAAAGAATATAAGTTCTATCAATAATTAAATATTCTGCCAAATCTCTAAGTAATGAAGCTCAATTTAACATAATCTTTAATCAAGTTTTACTTATTACTACAAGTAATTAAACTAGCAGGTTGAGTTCAAATAGTGCAAGTAATAGCATAATATAGGCCTATGCCTACCCGGACATAATATGAATTCGAGCTATGCACGCACTCCTGCCACTTCGTGCGTATGTAGCACCTACAATTAGTAGCAAATAACAATTTAAATACCTATGAGGTTAATTTCCTCTTACAAGGTAACACAAAAGTTAATTTAATTTCCTCTTCATGCAAACACAATGGCTAGTGGCCTAGAGCATCGTGATCGCGAGCCTATTTTCGCGAACGCATAGGATAAAATCTCCCCTAGCCCAATTCCTTCATTGCGAACGCGAGGCCTTTTCAGCGTTTGTGAAGAAGGAAACCAGATCAACAGTTGGCAAAAATTTGAACTTAACTCCGGGCGGTCCGAAACTCACCCGAGCCACCTAGGACCCCTTTCAATTGCGCCAACAAGTCCTCAAATATAATACAGGCCTGCTCTAACCCGTGAAACACATAAAACAATATCGAAACTAAGAAGCGCACTCCAAAATCAAATTGAACAATTTATGAACTTCAACTTCTTCGACTAACTCTGAACGCATCAAGTCATACTTAGACAACTCGAAATGACGGTAAATTTTGCGTACAAGTAATAAATGACCATACAGACTTATTCCTAGGCTCAAAATTCCTAAAGGACCTCGATAATACCAAAGTCTACTCTAAACCAAATTTAAAGAACTAGAAAACCTTCATGAACTAAATTTCAACATTATACGCCGAAATACTCCCGGATCACCCGAAACCCGATCCAAACACGCGCCCAATTCTAAAATCATCATACCAATATATTGGAACCATCATATCCCGCCTCCGAGGTCATTTATTCAAAACATTGACTCAAGTCAAACTTGGCCATCATAGGCCACTATTAAGGAACTAGGTGTTCTCATTTCAACCCGAACTCTTTCAAATCTAAATTAACCATCCTCTCAAGTCATAAAATAGTAAAAGCACATATGAAAAATCTTAATTAGGAAAATAGTGATTTAAAAAGTAAAATAACCGATTGGGTCGTTACAATTTACAAGATGATTTAAATATATCAAACATATATATATATATATATATATATATATATATATATATATATATATATATATATATATATATATATATATATATATATATATATATGTATATATATATATATGTATGTATGTATATGTGTGTGTGTGTGTGTGTGTTAAAAATCTACTCTTATAAATCACTATATAAAAGAAAAGATTTTATAATAGAGAGAATATTCTAAGAGGAATAAGAGAAAAATAATAATAAAAAGATAAGCAAAAGTATGGCAGAAAAAAAAGCAAAAGAAAAACTTATGTTAATATGGGATAATTTAAAATATATAAATTTATTGTAATGGTATTTTTGTCTTGAATAAATTAATTTTCTGTTTCTGCTTCTGCTTCTGCTTCTGCTTTAGCTTCTCCCCAAAAGTAGAAAAATTACTTCTACTGCTGCTCAAAAGTATTTTTTTTATCTTGGCAAAACATCTCAAATTTTTCAAAAAGTATTTTTTAAGCGAAAAAAATACTTTTAACCTCTAATAAGCTTGGCCAAATAGACTCTTAATATCTTCTATTACTACAACTTGTAGCAAGGTAATATATATGTGAAAAGCTACCCGCTTTATTCTCCAGTTTGTACTACACAAATAAAAGAATGCCATAATAAAGTAGAAGTTTATTATGTATAATAAACTTGGTGTTTATTGATGAATGCACACGCCATGGTGTAAACCTAAAGTTTATCAATATTGATAATTTATCCAATTGGCATAATTGGTTTAGCCATATTAATTTAAGTATGATGTAAAAAAATAGAAGAGAATTTACGTGGGTAAATATTAAATAACTAACAAGTTCTTTACGAATTCTCTTATGTTGCTTGTTCTCATTAATATACCAACTAAAATTGGGATTAAAACCCATGAATGTTAGAAATATCAAAGGTGAATATGAGCCAATTCACCTGCTACATGTATACCACATAAGATGCATCTATGAGGTTGTTACATGTGTAATTATTATTAACCTGTAACCTAGTATTTGCGAGATAACTTGCTTAATAATTTAATTTAGAGCATAGTTTTTAGATTTTCTATTCAAGACAATTCATCTTGATAAGTTAGTTTCCATCACAGTTGGTTCAGCAAAATAATTTATTGAGTGCCTACTCTTAATAGCTAAATTATTACTTATGAGAATAAAGTTATCTATATCAATTTGATATACGTTATATACTAAAATATATTACATTCTCCCCTTACAAGTGATTCAAGGTCAGGAACCAAATAATTTCATTCTATTATTATTGATATGCGGCGTATATTTTGATTAAAACTATAACACACAAAGGTGGATTTTCAAAATTGAGAAAGCAATTTAGTTTTTCTAATATAAGGGGGAGACATGATAAACAATTGAGAAAAAGTTACGTAGAACGAATTATCATTTGTACGTCTATAACCTCGAATATGATAATATGAACTTGAAATTCATAAAGATAATTCATCTGCAATATATTATAAAGAATGCTAGACCAATTTGCTGGCCCAAAGAAACTAACTATATTCTCACTGCAAATGCTCCTATTATAATAAATCCTAGAAGAACAAAGTCTATGGTACGCTTAAAGTATATAGACAAATCAGTTTCAAATAAATTCTTGATAAAGAAGATGAGTAAATGATCATAATAAGGAGGCAAGTGATTTAGAGGATCACATGATATAACACTTCATAAAATCTCATGAGAGGTTCAGGTACCTGAAAATATGAATAAAACGATCTCCATGTTATGTTTTTATGAAAAAAAGATGTTGGAACAGATATAAAATGTTTGTCAACTACATCTATGATAACGCTAAATATGTATGAGGATTTAAGTCTAGAGAAACAATTTCAGTAGAATTAGTTTCATACGAAAAACACGTAATTTTGGACCTGCAGTTCAAACGCTTGAAAAAATAAAGTCAATAGAGTGTGTAATCACTTTTATCTATCTTGTATATCTAGCATGACATAAAAATTGATATGCATCTAAAGTCTATTTATATGACTTATTTATTACTTAACTTATATGACAACCCATGAAGGAGTTTTCGCTTAAAGTATATACAATTCTTGGTCCTAAGGTGCATTATGTGCACATATGTATCTTGCTAAAGTTATAAGCATCATAATGTGATAGTGAGAATTTTTATCTCTATGAAGATATTGAAAAGGTCATTCCACGACATTATATGGAGACATTACATATCTATCAAAAATGATGATTTCAAGGAGCAACATATTCATTCAAGCTAATATGATTTATTTATTTATCAAATCTCTACCAACGATCTTTTAAAGACGGTGCATAAGATTGGCATGCGAGAGCTCAAATATGTAAATTGATTGACTCATCAAGGGGAGTTAATATGTGTTGTATTTTTTTTTTCCTTTACAAGGTTTTGTTCCATTGAGTTTTTCTTGTAAGGTTTTTAACGAGGCAACCAAAATGCATATTATTAGATATGTGTACTTTTTTTCTTCACTAAAATTTTTTCCAACTAGATTTTATTTTAGTTAAAATTTAATGAAATACACTATCTATTGAATAAATATTTAAGGGGAGTGTTAGAATAACATTTTATTTATAATGAATGTCCATCTTTTAGAGATATTTTAGAATTTATTACTCTGTGACTAAGACATAGATTCTATTTCATTAATACTCCTCTTCTTTTTAATTGCTTTATAAGACATACAACATATTTTGTTGTCAATAGACTAATCTTTGATAAAAGTATGGAGCATGAAACGGTGATGGTTTAGGCATATTTCCTGTCATAATATTAGCAGAGCTTGCAATTTGTTGAACCATGAAAGCATCGCTGAAAATCTTTACGCCTATGGTGTCCGCGCTTATACAGTATCGGCTTCGGTCGATTTCCCAATGCGCAAAACACTCTAAGAAATGCCGGCCCAGAGCCAGATGAATCAAATGGTAGTCTGCGATGAACCCATTGACCAATTCTCGATCGTAAACCTAATTTATCCTTCTTTCTCTTCAAATGGGTTTGCTCTCACTGCTCTTCTATTCCATGAGTTCTCTCGTTTCGTTGATTGTAAATTTTGTAATACACTTATCAGACGCTATACAGAATCTAAAAATCACTCGCGTTCAGTTTTTGTTTACACCCAAATGCATAAACTGAATATCCTTCCTGATTCCTCAACATTACCGAGCGTTATCAAGTCAGTTGCTCAATTATGTTGCGGTGAAGTTGAAATGTACATCCACTGTAGTGCAATTCAATTGGGTTTTAATATTGATATTTATGCAAACCCTGCTCTCTTGTATGTAAGGTATGTGTCAACAGCCCGATGATGCACATCAACTGTTTGATGAAATTCCTGAGCGAAATGTAGTTACGTGGAATCATTAGTTATACGCATAATAGGAAATTTAGAGAAGCAATTGATGTGTTCAGGAAATGTTAGCTTTTGGATTATATTGTGAGGAATCTGTTGAGAATGAATGTATACGTTGGTACTGATTGATACGTATGCTAAATGTGGAAATACTGATGAGGCAAAAAAGGCCTTTTCCATATCGGAGTAATTTGAGGTCCTTGGTCCTTATATGGCTTGGGCAATCCTCAACTCACAAGCTAGCTTTTGAGTTGAGTCAGGCCCAATATCCATTCTTATTATGGTATTCGAGCCAGACACATCCCAATTATTGTTACCAATGTTGGACCCCCAATTATGTTGTTCACGCTCCAGAGGCCTGGGCGTTGACTTGTCCCACATCGGAGGATTTGAAATCCTTGGTCTCCTTATATGGCTTGGACAATCCTCATCTCACAAGCTAGCTTTGGGGTTGAGTTAAGCCCGATGTCTATTTTTATAAAATATGAGTTTTAAAAATATTTAGAGATGCAATGTATTGATTTCAGCTTATGCCGTGAATGGACAAGGCGAGGCTGCATCGCAGGCTTTCGATAAGATGGTTGTAGGAGACTTTAAGCCTGATGATGTTACTTTCTTGGGCGTTTTGTGCGCTTGCTGTCACTAAGGTTTTGTTGAGCAAGGTAGAAGGCGGTTCTCAAGCATGATAAATCAGTTTGGCTTGCAGCCGAAGATTGTGCATTATGGGGGTATGATTGATCTACTTGGGCGTCGTGGATTCTTGAATAGAGCTATAGAAATGATTCATTCTATCAGAATAAAGGCAGATGCAGTAATATGGAGGGCGCTACTTGGTGCCAGTAGATCTCACGGAATCGAAGAGCTTGGTGAATTTGCTTTCTGTAAGCTTCTAGAACTGGAACCAATGAATGGGGAAATTACGGTGTGTTGGGTACGAAGGAAAGTATTTTTTATTAAAATGTTTTTACGAAAAATGAGTGATTTTATAACTTATTTTCCTTTATTTGGTTGGTGAATGAAAAAAAAAATTCAAAAAATATTTTCTAGTATTTTGTTAGAAAGTAAAAAGTATTTTTTAGCAAAATAATATTTTATGCTACTCTTTCACCTCCTTCCTTCTCCAAGTTCCCATGTTTCTTGTGCCCCCCTCCCCACCCTCCCCCAACCAAATAGCCAATATTTTTAGGACTCTATATTCTTAAAGAAATTAATTATTCTTCGAAATATTCACACAAACCCAAATGAACTAATGTATTGCTTTAGTTTTTGACGCAAAAACAATGTTGAAATTGATGGATGACAGGTATGAACAGCGGAAGCAAATAGCCAGGGTCACTTGCATGTAATATAGACAACACATAATCACAGATTTTAATCGAACATAAAATTGATACTTATCTCTTGAAGCGTGACCGCGATTGCGAGAAGCCTTCAAGCAAGAACGAAACCATCCACGAGATCATCCTCCAGTTCCACAATCTTATGTTGTGTGACTCGAATAATGCCTGGAATTAGCGAAATTCGTGTGGGCGAATTTCTCCTAGGATAAGCGATCGCTGCAAATATAATTCGGTCTAAAAGTCCGGAGTCGAATCCCACAGAGAACTAAGGCTTAGCTGTATCTGTTTAATATCACTAAGAAGACAAGATTGAAAATAAATAAAAAGCTGAAAACTAACTATGCTTGAATTGTAAACAATTTGAATAAAGTTCTAAGGTAATGGTTTCCCCCGTTGTTGATTTCCTTGGTTGTATATTTCTTATAGCTGTGACTTAGTTGCCTCTATCAATCATGAACTCTCCAGCTACCATAAATCTCTCTCAAATAATTATGATAATTTACTAGACGCACTCTCTCAAGCTACACTAGCTTGATTCGCATTACATTTCACTTAGATCGCACCCGAGGTATCGTTATCTCTAATTCAACCTCTAAACCCTCGGTTATGACTCTCGCCTATACTCCAGGAGTGATGTTGTTCAAACAACTACCTAAATATGCACTCTCTCTCAAGCAGATACATAATAAATAGGAACGGCTAATTGAGGATCCTTTCAATTAACCACAATCAAAACGTAGTTGAACAAATAGAGATAAACAACCAATTCAAAACTATATTAATACAACAACCAAATCATCCCCAACGGGTTTCACCAAAACCCTATAAAACGAATTAGCTATTTATAATAGTAAGTAATACTACAATACTAAAAATCATAATCAACAATGAAAAATAGGAAGAGGAAGGAAAAACTTGTTGAAGAATTCCCCGTGTTGCTCTCAATGTGTTCTTGCCTCCTTAGGTCTAAGTTGTGTCCAAAATATGTCCCCTTTCTTCCAAATAGGTTTAGGACGCCTTTTATACAAGTTGGAATAGTGTAGAGACAAAATAACCTTGTCCCGGACGAAATATGACTCTTTTTGACGCCTGGAGAGGCGCGGTCGCGGCCAAATTGCGGTAGGACCGCGGCCAAACATGCTCTCTGATTTTCTGTCGCGGTCAGTTTCGCGGTCACGGTGTCGACCGCGCTTTTCACCCTGTTTCGTTTGGAATTTAAAAAACTTTAAAACATGAAAGTTGTAGCCCTTTGCGTTAGCTTTCCAACCATATATTGTGGAGCCCAAATGGAATTCTAAGCAAAATGTTATGTCTATTTTACTAGACAGTGCGCAATATGCCTCATCGAGTCTTCATTCGTACTTAATTATCAAATTTGACCCCCGAACCTGATCCCGGCTTAATTCCTTGAGATTTTACTCAGAATTCAAAGCTCCAAATCACTTGAATTCATTCCATAACATCTATATAGCTCAAAATCACTCCTACAAGGCATAAAATACACTGTTAGTGCAAAACACTAGCGATTAAAGCGCAAACTCAACTAAAGTGCAGTAAATTA
>MU767764.1:38610-50984 GCA_026770625.1 Nicotiana glauca
ATCAAATAAATTAAATTACTGACAATTTAATTCATTGATTATTTCCTTTAGACTTTCGCTTAACTTATTTCATGTGACGGATACAAAATCCACCTGCAGGGTTTACACATGAAAACTTATAAGCTTTCATAAAGGTGTATCATCAATCTCTAAACCGAGACATGGATTCCATCAACTAACTATTACCTTTCCAATGTATATTATTATTGTCCAATTTACCAGGCATATTGACTCACGAAAGAATCTCGCCTTTTAATAAATCAAAACAATAATAACGTACACAGCTAATAACAATTATATCAAGATTAAGAGTATAAGTACATTTAATGGCTAGAGAGTTTATTTTATTAAGTCAGTATAAAATATTTATCTCTACTTGGTCCGTTCAATACATACAAAATATACTAGCGCAAGAAGTTGGAATTAAACCATTCCCATAATCAAGATAAATTATCTCTAATCTTGTGTTACAATCATTCTTGATGGTTTGTCCTATTCCATCATTAGATTGTGAACATGATCTTTATACTTATAAGAACCGATGATTTAATCTTCCGCGTATAAGCTAAACTCTATACACTAAATCATCTACTATATAAGTAAAGGACACAAACGAATGTATGATCTATTTTTATTAAAATTGAATAAACAATTGTTCCATAATAAATACTATACCCAAACCAAAATTTTTGGTTAATAGTATATATCCCAATAGAAATTTTTGCTAACATACTCTTTTTTTAGTTGAAAATGAAAATATTTTTTCTACAACATAAAAATAAAGTACTTATTTTGTTGAAATGAAAGAAAATACTTTTTCTACATTATAAAAAAGAAAATACTCATTTTGATAAAATGAAAGAAAATATTATTTTCTAAATCATGAAAAGAAAATACAGTTTTTGCTGAAATAAAAGAAAATACTTTTTCTACATTATAAAAAAGAAAAAGTCGCTTATGCGGACCATTAACCGCTTATGCGGTTTCGCTTCTGTGGAGTTCTAGCCGCTTCTTCGGTTTCCTTTAAAATCCCAGCTTCCGCTTCTGCGGTTCCCATCTCGCAAAAGCGGATCCGCTTCTGCGGAATTCCAACTGCTTCTGCGGGTTCCTGGAGGATGACCAAAAGTCGCTTCTGTGAAGCCAGGGCCGCTTCTGCGGCTAAGCAAAAATACCAGAAGAGAGAAAGATCAGCTGCTGCAACCCTTCGAAAATTCTTCCGTTTACCACCCGAAATCATCCCGAGGCCCCCGGGACGTCAACCAAAAGTACCAATAACACTTAATACCTTTTTCAAACTTGTACCAATCCTTAAAACACCTAAAACAACGCCAAAAAATTGAATTAAACAAGGATTTGAGCCTAAGAACTTCAATTTTTTATCCAAAATACGCTTTAGATCAAAAACCTATCCAAAACACGTCCAAATGACCTAAAATTTTGCACACACATCCCAAATGACATGACGAAGCTACTGCAACTTCTGAAATTCCATTCCGACCCTCGGATCAAAAATTCACTATCGGACCGAAAACTTCAAAAATACAAACTTCGGCATTTCAAGCCTAAATGAGCTACGGGCTTCCAAAATGCATTTCGAATACATTCCCAACCCCAAAATCACCTAACGGAGCTAACGGAATTGTCGGATTTCCATTCTGAGGTCGTCTTCATACTGTTCCAATTACGGACCATTTTTCAACTCTTAAGCTCTCATTTAGGGACTAAGTATCCCAAAACACTCTGAACGTCCCGGCAAACTGAAATAGCAGAAATGAACTTAGGGGAAGAAGCTAATGGGGAATCGGGGAGTAAATTCCAAAAATGACCTGCCGGGTCGTTACATCCTCCTACATTTAAACATTCGTTCGTCCTCGAACAAGCATAGAGAACATACCTGAAGTAGTGAAAAGATGAGGGTACTGGCTGCGCATATCCTGCTCGGTCTCCCAAGTCGCCTCCTCAGCCGGCTGACCCAGCCACTGAACCTTTACTGATACGCTCTTTGACCTCAACTTTCTGACCTGCCTGTCTAATATAGCCACTGGCTCCTCAACATAGGATAAATCCTTGTCCAACTGGACTGAACTGAAATCCAACACGTGCAACGGATTGCCGTGATACCTCCGGAGCATCGAAACATGAAATACCGAATGAGCTTCGGCTAAGCTGGGAGGTAAGGCAAGCTCATAAGCAACCTCCCCAACTCGCCTCAAGATCTCAAAATGGCCAATAAACCTCGGACTCGGCTTTCCTTTCTTCCCAAACCACATGACGCCTTTCATAGATGAGACCCGCAGCAGAACCCGCTCACTAACCATATAAGAAACATCACGAACCTTCCTGTCCGCGTAACTCTTCTGTCTGGACTGGGCTGTACGGAGTCTATCCTGAATCACCTTAACCTTCTCTAATGCATCCTGAACCATCTCTGTGCCCAATATCCTGGCCTCACCCAGCTCAAACCAACCCACCGGAGATCTACTCCTCCTACCATATAAATCCTCATGCGGCGTCATCTGAATGCTGGACTAATAATTGTTGTTATAAGCAAACTCCGTCAATGGCAAGAAATGATCCCAAGACCCTCCAAACTCAATCTCACACACACGGAGCATATCCTCAATAATCTGAATGGTGCGCTCGGACTGTCCGTCCATTTGGGGGTGAAATGCTGTGCTCAACTCCAACCGATTACCTATCTCCTGCTGCACGGCTCTCCAGAACCGCGATGTAAACTGAGTACCTCTGTCTGAAATGATAGAAACTGGGATACCATGCAAATGGATGATCTCCCTGATATAAATCTCCGCTTACCGCTCCGATGAGTGAGTGATACACACAGGAATGAAATAAGCGAACTTGGTCAGCCGATCCACAATGACCCAAATGGAATCAAACTTCTTCAAGGTCCGTGGGAGTCCAGATACAAAGTCCATGGTGATATGCTCCCATTTCCACTCAGAAATCTCTATCTGCTAAAGCAACCCACCCGGACACTGGTGCTCATACTTCACCTACTCACAGTTAAGGCATCTAGACACATAACCAACTATATCCTTCTTCATCCGCCTCCACCAATAGTGCTGCCTCAAGTCTTGATACATCTTCGCAGCACTTGGATGGATGGAATACTACGAACTATGGGCCTCTGCTAGAATCAACTCTCGAAGACCATCAACATTGGGCACACAAATCCGGCCCTGCATCCTCAATACCCCATCATCCCCAATGGTCACATCTCTGGCATCACCACGCCGGACCCTGTCCTGAAGGACAAGCAAATGAGGGTCATCATACTGCCGCTCCCTGATACGATAAAATAGGAAAGAACGGGAAACCACACAGGCTAGAACCCGACTGGGCTCCGAGAGATCCAATCTCACAAACTGACTGGCTAGGGCCTGAACACCCATCGCCATTGGCCTTTCTGAAGTTGGTAAATATGCCAAACTACCCAAACTCTCTGCCCGGCGAATCAAGGCATCTGCCACCATATTGGCCTTGCCCGGGTGATACAGGATAGTGATATCATAATCCTTCAATAACTCTAACCATCTCCTCTGATGCATATTCAGGTCCTTCTGCTTGAGTAAGTGCTGCAAACTCCGGTGGTCAGTATAGATCTCACAAGGCACCCCGTACAAATAATGATGCCAGATCTTCAAGGCATGAACAATAGCAGCTAACTCAATCAATACACATACGCATAGAACCATCCCTCTTCTTCACAAACAAGACAGGAGCACCCCACGGTGAAACACTGGGCTGAATAAAACCCTTACCAAGAAATTCTTGCAATTGATCCTTCAACTCAGGAGGAGCCATGCGATACGGAGGAATGGAAATGGGCTGCATACCCGGCAACAGATCAATGCCAAAATCAATGTCTCTATCGGGCGGCATGCCCGGAAGATCAACTGGAAACATATTGGGATAATCCCGTACCACTGGAACTGAATCAACAGAAGGGGTATCAATACTGACGTCTCTCACATAAGCTAAATATGTGGCACACCCCTTCTCAACCATACATTAAGCTTTAAGAAAAGAGATAACTCTACTGGGAGTGTGATCTAAAGTACCACTCCACTCAATACGTGAAATACCTGGCATAGCCAGCGTCAAGGTCTTGGCGTGACAATCAAGAATAGCAAAATGGGGCGACAACCAGTCCATGCCCAAGATAATATCAAAATCCACCATACCGAGTAACAATAAATCCGCTCTGGTCTCAAAACAACGAATATTAACCAAACATGACCGATAAACGTGGTCCACAATATAATAAGAGGATCTCCCACAGGAGTAGAAACATAAACGGGGCACTCAAAGAATCCCGAGGCACACCCAAATGTGGAAAAAAGTAAGAAGACACATAAGAATAAGTAGATCCTGGATCGAATAGAACCGATGCCTCTCTATGACAAACCAGTATAATACCTGTGATAACGGAGTCGGAGGCAACAGCCTCAGTGCGAGCAGGAATACAATAATATCTAGCCCAACCCCTCTCTCGAGGGTGACCTCTATCTCCCCGACCTCCTCCCCTGGCTGGCTGGGCAGGTGGTGTAGCAGATGGAGCTGTGATCATGGCCTGAGAACTCTGAGGAGCCCACTGTGGCTGAGTAGTCTGTGAAGATGCACCTCTACCAAGTCTGGGTCAGTCCCTAACCATATGGCGTGTATCGCCACACTCGAAGCAAGCTCTGGAGGACGCGGTGGCTGTGACTGGCTGGGGCTAGGACTGCTGGACTGGCCTCTGGAAGTACCCCGCGCAGGAGGCACGCTAGAAACTGGAGGTGCATAGTATGGCTCCTGAGGTGTAGGCGGAGCTAGAGCACTGCTGGCTGCTGGGAGAGCTGAATGTTCAGGGCGACCCGAATAACCTCTACCATAATGACCTGCTGATGGGGTACGGGCACCAGAGTAGTGGCCCGACTCTCGAGACCTCTTGGCCTCCCTCTCCCATCGCTCCCTGGTGAGCATACCCTCAATCCTCCTAGCAATGCTCACTACCTGCTGATAAGGAATGTCCATCTACAACTCTCGAGCCATGCTAGACCTAATGGGCGGGATAAGGCCCTTAATGAACCTGTGGACTCTCTCTTGAACTGTAGCAACCAAAGTCGGTGCATGCCTGGCCAACCTGGTATAACGGATGGCATACTCTGAGACTGTCATAGCACCCTGGTGCAAATGCTCAAACTCTGCACGCCATGCATCTCTAAGACTCTAGGGAACAAACTCTCTCATGAACATATCCGAGAACTGGGTCCAAGTCAGTGAAGCAGCCTCGACTAGACTATCTAACTCATAAGTACGCCACCAACCATAGGTGGCTCCCCGAAGCTGAAAAGTAGTGAAAGAAACCCCGCTAGACTCCACTATGCCCATAGTGCGAAGAATACGATGACACTCCTCCAAAAATCCCAAGGCATCATCTGATGCTAGTCCACTGAACACTGGGGGATCATATTTCTTAAACCTCTCAAGTCTCCATTGCTCTTCCTCTGTAGCAGCTGACCCATCCTCGGGCTGAACTGGAGCTGAAGGCGATGCGAGAATAATCTCGGGAGCCTGCTCAACCTGCACTCGTTGCTCAAGAGTGCGGACGGCGGGAGTCTGTGCTCCTCCCCCGGCCTGGGATGTGGCTGCAGCAAGGGGAAGCAACCCTGCCTGAGCTAAGGTGGTGTACATACTCATGAACTGAGCCAAAGTCTCCTGGAGAGCTGGAGTAGTAGTGGCAGTAGTAGGTGTGCCAGGTGCCTGGGCTCCAGCTGAATCTGCCGGTGGTACCTCGGCGGCAGCTCGCGCAGGTGCTCTAGCTGAACCACGTGCGCGTCCTTGACCTCTACCCGGCCCCGGCCCCGGCCCCAGCCTCTGACGGCTACAGCAGGGGTCGCGGGTGCCTGGTTATCTCGTGTAGCACGTGTCCTCACCATCTATGAGAGAATAGAAGATAGAAGTTTAGAATTGATGTCAAAAATATCGCACGACAAGGAATTCAAATGAAATGAAGATTTTTCCTAAACAGTTACATAGACTCTCGTAGATAAATACAGACGTCTCCGTACCGATCAACGAGACTCAAATAAAGAGGCCTGTGTTTCGTGACTCCTATGAACATAGAGATCTGATACAAAATTGTCACGACCCCCGTTCACCCTCCATAAACATGTCGTGATGGCACCTAGTTCCTACAATTAGGTAAGCCTAATAGTGCAGAACGATTTAACAAAATTGCGAAAACAGCTAATTAAGACTGGATAACTGAAAGAAATATGTATATAACTGCCACTCGGCATATACGACTCATAATAAGTGCGGAAGTCAAAATCTTAACCCAAAACCCAGAAACTCAGGGGAACCACAGGCTAACAGAAACATAGTACGCTACTCTAACTCCAGAACATCTAAAAAACTAAGAGAAAAGGGATAAACTGAATACTAAAGCTGGAACAGAATAGAGACTCCTGGTCTGCGGACGCGGCAGATATACCTCGAAGTCTCCGTGTATCTCCTCGCCTCAAGGGTGGTGCGCCTGAGTAAAGGTACATGGATAATCTGCATATGAAAAAAAACATGCGCAGGAAGGGCATGAGTACACCACAGCGGTACTCAGTAAGTGCCAAGCCTAACCTCGGTTGGGTAGTGACGAGGAAGGTCAGGGCCCTACCGAGACAAAATATAATAATAATAATTAACAGTATAAAATCCGACAAAAATAATAAGTACAGCAGTGAGATAAGGCAGGTCAACGAGGCAATAACAACTACAAGGAACAGAGTAAGCACCGAGTAAGTACAACTCAATATCAATGATAACAATGAGGGTCTCCCAGGATACCATCCTATAGCCCTTTTCCCAACTGTCCAGTGGATCTCCCGGGATACCGTCCCATAGTCCAACTCATGTACCAAATCGAAGGATCTCCCGGGATACCATCCCGTAGTCCAACCATCAATGTGCAGGGGGATCTATTGGGAATCTAACCCGCAGTCCCAAAGTAAAAGTGCAGGGGTATCTACCGGGAATCGAGCCCGTAGTCCCAAAGTAAACAGACAAGGGGGAGCTACCGGAATCCCACATCCGTAGTCCCAATGTAAATGCGCAACCACAGCCAGAAACAAACCAAGGAATGAAGTACGAAAGGCAAACAACAGATAGAACTAGCCTAGCATGCTTCACGTAGTGCAGTCAAAACAACTTAAGCAATTAGGCAATCAAGTCAGCTAAACATGTTTTTCCTAGCCTAGCACAAGTTATAATTTCAAGTAGAATAAAGCAAATAAGAAAGAAAAACTAAATTTCCATAACTTAAGTAAAAACCGAAATTTTATCAATCGGCTCAAGTACGCGCTCATCACCTCACGTACAAGGCACACAAATATCAAGTAATAATCCTAAGGGGAAAAGGCACACAAATATCAAGTAATAATCCTAAGGGGAAAGGTCCCCCACATAAGGTTAGACAAGCCACTTACCTCGAACCGGCTCAATAATCAACTAGGAACCACGCCTTTGCCACGAGTATCCTACTCCAAATAGCCCAAATCTATTCAATTCAATTACATATCGTAAATAATATTGCAAAACAACTGATTCCACTATTAAATAAAGCTAGGGCGCGAAAATAGGTAAAATAACCAAAATACCCCTCAAGCCAATGACTCATAATCGAATAATTTTTACATTTTCAGAACCCTCATACTCTCACGAGTCTAACCATATAAAAATATCCCAAATAGGAGGTCAAATGCTCACTCAAAACTTAATAGTTTGGTCTAAGAAATTTTACCCAATTTCGTTCAATTTTGATCCCAAATTCGAATTTTAATGATGGATTTAACTACAAAATGATGAAATATAACTAGGAGGGATCAAAGAAATATTAACCAATGGTCTTCTCTTCAAAACCCTAAAAAAATCGCCCCTCCCCGAGCTAAATTCGATTTTTCTAACTTATGAAATCAAACCCTCGAATTTTTCTATATCAGAACAGGCATTTCCGCTTCTGCGGACAAGGGACCGCTTCTGCGGTCCCGCCTATGTGAAAAAATGAGTCTCTTCTGCGAATTTCACTAAAGAGTCAATGTTCGCTTCTGCGGACCATTAACCGCTTATACGGTTCCACTTCTGCGGAGTTCTAGCCGCTTCTGCGGTTTCCTTTAAAATCCCAGCTTTCGCTTCTGCAGTTCCCATCTCGCAGAAGCGGATCTGCTTCTGTGAAATTCCCACCGCTTCTGCGGGTTCCTGGAGGATGACCAAAAGTCGCTTCTATGAAGCCAAGGACGCTTCTGCGGCTCTGCTTCTGCGGTTTCCAAGCCGCAGAGGCGAAAATACCAGAAGAGAGAAAGATCAGTTGCTGCAACACTTCGAAAATTTTTCCGTTTACCAACCGAAATCATTCCGAGGCCCCCGAGACCTCAACCAAAAGCACCTATAACACTTAATACCTCATTCAAACTTATACCAATCCTTAAACCACCTAAAACAACGCCGAAAACTCGAATTAAACAAGGATTTGAGCCTAAGAACTTCATTTTTTTTTATCCAAGTACGCTTTCAATCAAAAACCTATTCAAAATACGTCCGAATGACCCGAAATTTTGCACACACATCCCA
Organism: Nicotiana glauca; assembly: GCA_026770625.1. NCBI lineage: Eukaryota > Viridiplantae > Streptophyta > Magnoliopsida > Solanales > Solanaceae > Nicotiana > Nicotiana glauca. The sequence goes on from MU767764.1 coordinate 47,236, forward strand.
AATGACATGATAGAGCTACTGCAACTTCCCGCATTCCATTCCGACCCTCGGATCAAAAATTCACTATCGGACCGGAAACTTCAAAAATACAAACTTCAGCATTTCAAGCCTAAATGAGCTACGGGCTTCCAAAATACATTCTGAATACGCTCCCAACCCCGAAATCACCTAACAGAGCTAACGGAACTATCGAATTTCCATACTGAGGTCATATTCATACTGTTTCGATTACGGATCATTTTTCAACTCTTAAGCTCTTATTTAGGGACTAAGTATCCCAAAACACTCTGAATCCTAACACCAAACATCCCAGTAAACTGAAATAGCAGAAATGAACTTAGGGGAAGCAGTTAATGGGGAATCGAGGCGTAAATTCCAAAAACGATCGGCCGGGTCGTTACACCAACCCAAAGTGTACTTAGGCTAAGATGGGCTGGGTCAAAATAGGTTAAACAAGGGGTCATAGCCCAACCGGCTCAACATGACCCATGTTTTAGAACCGTGTTCATCATGCATAAAAAAAACCTTTATACCTTAAAATGTATAAGTTGGAAAATATTTTACGGGTGGGGGTGGGGGGAGGGGTTGAGGGTGATGCTAAAAAACAAAAAAATAGAAAACAAAAAACCTGACAATACAAAAAAGAAAAGTAAAAAAAAAAAATTGAGGGGGTTTTTGCTGGGGGTAGGGTGTAGGGTGGTGTAGGGAGGGGTAGGGTGGATAGGTGGTGTAGAAAATTAAAAATCCAAAAAATAAAAAGTAAAAACAAAATTTTGAGGGGGTTTGGGGGATGGTAGGGGTAGAGTGGGTGGTGCAAAAAATATAAATTGAGGGGGTTAGCGCAACCGGGGGGATAGGGTTGGTGGGGCGGAAAAATTGAAATTAGAAAAAGTAAAAAAAAAAATTATTGAGGGGTCGGGGTGTAGAGGTGGGCAGATGGTGCAAAAAAACAAAAAATCAGATAATTGAAAAATGAAAAAAAAGAGTAAAATTTGGGCAACTAAATAATTTTTTAGATAAGTTGGGTTGATATTCCTTTATTTTGGATGAGTTTCATGGGCTGTATTTGGGTTGCTTAATGGGTCAGAATAGACTATAAAAAGCAATGAGTTAACATGGGCTCAACCCAAATAGACCCATGAGCTAAAATATTTGCATCTCAACCCATTAATCTTCAGATAAGTTGGGCTGATCGGATGAGTTTGGGCTCAAATTGCCACCCCTAGTAATAATATTTGAACCAGCAAAGGTTGTGATTAGAGTAATAAGTACTCCTCCATTATTATTTAATGGAAAATTTTCGTTCCTATATCATATAAGAAATTATATTACGAAAAATGTTTATGATTTGCAAATTATCTGCCTTGCTAACAGTTTTTTACAAAATATAAACAACTCATTTAAAACAGAATCCTGTTAGTTGTACAATTCCTTTAATAGGCGCGCAAATGTTGGGTTTTAAGGATTCTTCCAGATTTTATCAAATGCAAATCTCGCTATTAAATTTCGCCCGTTTCTCTCCAAAACTCACTACTCTGTTTTTACGACAATACTCTGTTTCACTGGTTTTTCTGATTTCACAAATCAAAAGCGACTAAATTAGCTACAATTCTTCTGTAACAACCCTAATTATATCAAAAATCTCAATTATGCTTCAACTGAATAGGAATTGGGATAACTATAGGAGATATAGAGACTTTCATGTCAATGGAATTGTAGTCGGCAAAGATGCGAGTTATAGCCTATTGAATTCTACAATAGCAGATCATCTAATGATAGATACATTCGAAAAAATAATAGAAACCAAATACATTGTCAACGAACATTGTCCTTCAATGGAAATTAGGAACGATATGGGTGTTTGTGTATACATGGAGACGAAAAAGGAAAATAAAAGCTTAGGAATATATCCACTATATATAACAATACGTGATTTTAATTTGGAATTGAGTATCACCAATTCGAACATCGTTGCAGATCTATTCTGTTACATTACTATCGAATTTTGGTTGTATATTACTTATCTACAAATTATCTACAATATTTCTACAAAAAACTACATGTCAAAGTCTATATATATACTAGTATTGAATTTCATTCTATCTACAAAATTTCTACAATAAAACTACATATCATTTGTAGCTCAATATGACATACAGAATTTCAATATTTCTACAAATTAACTACAAAATATCTACAAAAGACAAAAGATAATTTGTAGATATTTTGTATTCTGATTGTATATGAATTATTTTTTATTTGTAATGTAATTGTAGGTGAGGGCTTCAATAGATCATATCCATACAGTGATAGATGGTGTGAAGTGCTATATTGTTTATCTTGAAAATAAGAGATGTAGCTGTAGGCAATTCCAACTTGATGAACTTCCTTGTGCACATGCTTTGGCTGCTTTAAGGCACGTGAATGAGTCTTATGAAAACTGCTGATGAGTTCAGGAGAATTATATTTGATGTGTAATAGTTTAGGCACCTTCAACTCTTAATGTAGTTAGTTTGAAATTGTTTTGTTTAATTAGTATTTTGTATTGAGTTAATACTTTCATAGCTTGATTGGTTTGTGAATGATTTCTATATATATAATACACAATTTGTTTATTATCTCTAGCACCCATTGATAGTTGTTAATGATCCTTACCATTTATCTACAAAAAAAATACAAAATAATTATATAATCTAGAGTTGACAAAGTAACTACATAATAATTAAGTTGAAAAGGAGTTAACCAGTAACAATAATTAGATCAAGTACTGTTTACTTTCAACAAGTGACTATAAAAACAACAAAATATTTTTTCATTGTTCTAACTAGTATACTGGATAACATAAAATAAAAGGTTAAAACAATTATAGCACAAATCTTCTACAATTAAACTTCAACAACCTTGTTCATAAACTTGTCTACTATCTTTCTACAAAACTAGCTGTAACTAAACAATTTAACTACATGTTCCATATAAAAAATTACAACTAATTCTTCTTCCTCCAGACTTGTGTTTCCTCGTTCATAATTGGTGCACCTTTTTTCCTTGCTAATCTGCCAGTTACCTCACTTTCACTAATTGCACCATTCTCTTGCTTCTTCCTAGCGTAGTCCCACAGTAGCGCTCCATAGCTTATACGATGCTGCAACAATCTCTTATTAATACACTGCTCCAATCTAAAAAATAACATATCTACATTTTTCATACAATATATCTACAACTATATAATACAGTTAAAAATAAAAATAATATAACTATAATTTTTTTACAATATATCTACAAGTTTAAACAGATTCAGAAAACTACCTCTTTGCCTTTCCTTTTCCCCTCCTGTAGGTGGATTTACTACTTCTTCAGACATATGTTGTGGCACATTCCATTTGCTTTCATCAGGCAGAGGATTTACTGGTATTTGATAAGTAAGCAAGAGGTTCTTCCTTGTGTAATAAGGAGAACAATATTGTTCAAAAAGAAGGTATATCAGCTTCTCTAGCTTTTTTAGGGCTGTGCTTTGAAGGTTTGTTCTTCTTCATTGAGAAAATTTGAAGCTGAAAGAAAATATGTGTATGAACTTTGAAGAATTGACTTCAATTTTGACTGGTTGTAGAAGAAAAAACTTGAAATTGGACGTTAATTGTGGGGGTTACATATGTTTCTCTAGTTTTAGCAGAGGAAATAATGGGCCAGAAACGTGGGTGTGGGGTGATACGTGGGTGTGCGTGTGAGTTTGGGAGAGAGAAACGTGGGAG